>OY978441.1:14107248-14214748 GCA_963854805.1 Plagodis dolabraria
ACTGACCTACACTGTTACAGTCTAGGATACCTACCACGCGAACCGACCGCCTCGTTACTTGGCTTACACTTGTATATATCACACTTTTAACATGTTTATTTTATTTTTATTCACATATTTTTATTGTTTTTAACCGACTTCTATAAATCTATCCATTTTTTTATTCGATTAAGTGACCCAATTTTGTCATTTTTTTATTTGAAATATAGTTTCTCTCATGTGGTCCCATTTAAATTTGATCAAAATCGCTCAAGCCGTTTTGAAGTTACGCTCCATTAACTGGTTATTTTTTTCCTCTCTTGATGATATACTTACATAATAGGTACTTTTGAACTTTCGTAGTATAGAATAGACTTCAACAAGTTATTTGTCACTAAATTAAAGCCAATTTATGTAATTATTTTTTTCTTCTGTTTCAGGTAACAGCATGATGTCTACATGAAAAAAAAATTGTTAAATAAAACCTAACAAGTGAGTAATTAACAGAGATCGGAATAGGTAGAATGATTTAGGGTCAATGATCTCGAACGCATATGTTAATATGGATAAGCCTCCCAGATTTCGGAATTTTAAATTAATTCTTTTTTGTCCCGGAATATCAAAAATATTACGTGGAGGCGTGAAGTGAGTAACGCATCAATATGAGTATTTTTTTCTGTATAACTTTTAATGCTCTTAGAGCGCCATATGTGACCGGTATTTAATAGCAAAGAAAACTGTGGTGTTCAAAATCTTTAAGTAAAAACCCAACTAAGTATAAATAGGGATCAAATCAGCTCTACATACAAAAAAAATTAGGTAACTATAACTCGGGGAATGGGGTCTTTTGTCACCCTATACTTCGTATGCACAATTGCAACCAATTAGGACTGAGTCTCTTCGATGGTTCATTTATTGTTCGTCAGAATATTGCGCGCACGCTCACTTCACAGGTAATAACTCAGTATAAACGAGATCAGACTAGCTATTAATACCATGAATAATAATTATATATCATCGCTTCATTCTTCAGATACAGTTTACAAGGTAGTAGTCCTTTATCCTGCAAGGCATTATTCGCACTTTAGAGAATCGATTTTAATCGATAAACGTTTTTTTTTTTTTTTTTTTTTTTATTTATTTACTGGCAACTTTTACTGCCTGCTGCGGTCATTTCCGTTCCGGCTGTCTATTCCCTCATTCTTTTTTCGAGCGAGGCAGCGTTCGCACGTGCCACACGAAATAAGTTTTGCGCAAAATCTTGGGACGCCATCATCAGCATGCCTAAAAGGCGGAACGAAGAAGAGATTGAGCGTTATCAACGCAAAATCAGAAAATTAGAAGGAAAGCAACGCAGATACAATAGAATTGTATACTCTTCGTCCGAGGACTCAGATATATCAGGTTAGTTACCTATTTTCTTTGAATTTGGTGATTATTTCCCCTGATTCCTCGATTACCCCGCCTGGAGGTTGACCGTGTGTCATCACGAAGGTAACTTTTCCCGAGAGGTTAACCGTGTGTTAACACGTGGGTGTATCGTAATCGTCTCAAAGACGACTATGTATAAACTAATCGAGGCAATCTTAAGTATGTAATGCTGGGAGGTGGATCGTGTATCCTCACGAAAGCGACTCATAATTACGTACATTAATCATGTCATGTCAGGAGGTGGATCGTGTATCCACACGAAGGCAAATTGATACATAATTTCCGGGTCAAACATAACTCTTTTCATAATAGTTTTTTCTTTTTCCAACATCTCACCTACCCTCAATAACGTTTTATTATTGCTTTTTTGTAGATGCCACAGAGTCAGAGTCATCCAAGGACAAATATAATGAGGCAAATGAGATTGAAAACTCTGCTCCAGAATTGGATCCGAACGTTCTCGTTGCCTTAGGAGAAACCACAAACGAGGATCCTAAGTTTGGTCCAAAACTTCACGAGAAATTATCTACTCTCTGGTCACCCATTCTCAAAAAAGGCATGAATAAAGAAATAAAAGAAAAACTAGTAAAAGAGTATCTAATACCGGAAAATTGCCCAATGCTACAAGCGCCAAAATTAAACCCTGAAATTTCGGCGGCAGTTTCTGAGAGTACCAGAGCGCGTGATAAGCGTGTCGAAGCCATACAACAGCAACTAGGACAGGGTATAGCTGCTTTAAACAAAGGTTTAGAACTACTTCTAGACGATGGCACAGAAAAGCTTCAAGCTATAAAATTTCTGAGCGATAGCTGTCGCATTCTGTGCGACCTACATCATGGTGAAACTGAAGCCAGAAAAAGGTTTATCACTCCGGGATTGGATAAATCCTTTTTAAATGTCATGCAAGATGCGAACCGAGATGACTTGCTTTTCGGGAATAAGCTATCCGAAAAAATAAAAGCCACAAAGGTTATTGAAAAGCATGGTTTGCAGATCAAGAAGACTCCACCAAATCCTAAGACGACATCTGCTTCTTCATATTATCAACCATCGACGAGCAGGTCACGCCACCAGGGAAACTGGATGGGCCCTCCTCGCTCCTCATCGAACAGGGGGGGGGTAGGAGGGCAGAAGAGACAGGTGGTTACAGCGAGCCGGAAGACTCCATCAGGAGTCTCCTCACAGCAGAAACAGTCATCCCAGAGCAAGCAGCCGCGTGCAACGCGTCAACAGTAAAGGTACACGCTGGAAGAATCCAGCATTATTATAGCTGCTGGCTTCGCATAACTAAAAATTCCGAAATACTTAAGTGGGTTTCGGAAGGTTATCCCATACCGTTTTGTAGAAAGGTAAAACAAGTCTACACCCCGCGTAATCTATTTACCCATAGTGAACATGAAGACATGTCACAATCGATAAATAAATTGCGAGACCTTGGCGCTATATCTGAATGCAATAGATCTAAAAATGATTTTATTTCTAATATTTTTTTAGCGGCTAAACCTAATGGAGGTAAAAGATTTATCTTGAACCTTAAGGCTTTAAATAAATTTATACCCTCTATCCACTTTAAAATGGAGGACCATAGGACAGCGGCTACACTGGTACCTAAAGCGGGATTCATGGCAAATATAGATTTAAAAGAAGCATATCTTTTAGTTCCTATTGCAAAAGAGCACCGTAAATACTTACGCTTTGAATTTGACGGTACTTGTTTTGAATTTTGTGCCATGCCTTATGGCCTGTCTGTGGCACCTAGAGTATTTACGAAATTAATGAAAGAGCTGATAAACCATCTACGGAATATGGGTTATAGATCAGTTATCTACCTAGATGACATCCTGTGTATAGGAGACACATATGTAGAATGTCGAAACAATGTTAAGAAAACTCTTGAATTGCTCCAATGTGTTGGCTTCATTGTAAACTATGACAAGAGTAGCCTTGAACCTCAACAAGTATGTAGGTTTTTAGGATTCATGTATAACTCTTTAAATATGACTTTAACATTGCCGGATGAAAAATGGAAAGGTATAATGCAGTTAACTAAAAAATTTATCTCTTTGCCAAGATGTTCTATAAGGGAACTATCACAATTCATTGGGGTGCTTACTGCTGCTTGCCCTGCAGTGAAATATGGTTGGTTGTATACAAAAACCCTTGAACGCCAAAAATATTTAGCCCTTCAGAAATATGAGGATTTTGACGCAAAAATTAAACTAACGAACATAATTTTACCCGATCTTCTATGGTGGAACGAAAATATAATGTCTACGTACAACCTTCTAAGACCCAACAAAAATTTCATCATGGAAATCTATACGGATGCTTCTAGAACTGGTTGGGGTGCCTTTTGCGATGGCAAACGAGCAAGTGGTGCATGGAAACTAGAGGAATCATCTTTCCACATTAATCACTTAGAGTTATTGGCCGTTTTCCTAGGATTAAAATGCTTTGCGAGCAAACATTTTGATTGTTCTATATTGCTGCGTGTTGACAATACCACAGCATTATGCTATATTAATCGCATGGGGGGCATTCGATTTCCTCATTTAAATAATTTGGCGAAAGAAATTTGGCAATGGTGCGAGAGGCGGAATATTTCACTTTTTCCATCTTACATTAACACACATGAAAACAAAGAAGCGGACGAAGAATCTCGTAAAGTTAATGCTGACATTGAGTGGGAAATATCAGATTGGGCATTCCAAAAAATTGTTCAAACTCTGGGTGAGCCAAAAATTGATCTATTCGCTTCTCTTATTAATGCCAAATGCAGTAATTATATATCGTGGAAGCCGGACCCC
This sequence comes from Plagodis dolabraria, assembly GCA_963854805.1. Classification (NCBI taxonomy): domain Eukaryota; kingdom Metazoa; phylum Arthropoda; class Insecta; order Lepidoptera; family Geometridae; genus Plagodis; species Plagodis dolabraria. The sequence continues at coordinate 14,111,466 of OY978441.1, forward strand.
GATGCAATGGCAATCGACGCTTTCACAATCGATTGGCGTCCTAGGTTTTTCTACGCATTCCCACCATTCGCTCTTATTCTGAAATGCTTGAGAAAAATCATTAACGACAAAGCCACCGGCATTTTAGTCTTCCCCTATTGGCCCGGTCAAGCTTGGTTTCCTCTACTCAAAAGAATGCTCATCTCAGATATAGTCATCTTTGAGCCTAATCAGGACCTTTTACGTTCAAATTACAGATATCTACACCGGCTTCATAACAGCCTTTCCCTGGGGGCCGCGACGCTCTCAGGACAGCATTTGTCAGACTAAAGACTCCAGAAATAGCCCTGGACTTGATGCTAGCATCCATTTCGGATAATACAATGAAGCAATATTCAACGACCTACAAATTGTGGTGGTCATTTTGCTTTGAAAATTCTGTAAATATCTACGAAGCTCCAGTTTCAGCAATATTAACGTTTCTTGTTGATCTTTTTCGTAAAGGAGCCTCTTATGGCTCTCTAAACAGTCACCGATCTGCTCTATCGTTACTGCTTGGAAATAACGTTGGATCTGAAGAACGCGTTCAACGCTTACTAAAAGGTATATACAGACAAAACCCATCCCGACCTAAATATACAAGCACGTGGGATCCAAAAATGGTATTAGACCACGTTTCCACCTGGTACCCCAACCGAGAGTTAAACCTAGTTAAACTTACTAAAAAATGTGCAATTTTATTAGCTTTGTGTACTTCCCATCGAGTACAGACTTTATCGGTCATTAAAGTAAAGAACATTGATAAAACCCCTTCAGGTATAAAGATTTTAATACCTGACATAATTAAAACCTCAGCATCTAACCGTGAGCAACCGGTACTCTTTTTGCCGTATTTTCTAGACAAACCAAACATATGCCCGGCAAAAACCCTCGAAGATTATTTAGAGGCAACATCAGATTTGCGACCTGAAGGCTCAGATAATCTTTTGCTGAGTTATAAAAAACCTTTTAAAGTTGTAACGTCACAAACCATAAGCAGGTGGATAAAACGTACTCTGGCGGAAAGTGGCGTTGACATCTCAGTATTCAGCGCCCATAGCACACGTCACGCCTCCACCTCGGCGGCGGCTTCAGCCGGAGTCTGTATTGATACTATCAGAAAGACTGCAGGTTGGTCCAGATCGTCTTTGACGTTTGCTCGATTTTATAACCGTCCAGTTATTGACGAAGGAGTATTTGCTCGATCCGTTTGTGGAATTAATAATTAGATAAACACAAATGATTAATGTATGAAGCTTTAGGTAATGAATAGATTCAGGCGTTACTTTGCGGAAATCCATATTTAATAATAACAAATACTTTTAAAAGTATCCTAAAAAACATTAAATAATATTTAAATAAAACACTTAAAAAAGCATAAAATTATATATCTAGTGACAATTCCGCCTAATTTTCCTGTTATCTACGTGACGTCATAAACATCACGCAGCCTAACCGGAAGAATACCCGACTAGTTTCGCTTCTAAACGAAGCATCTTCAGGAGGTCTTGACTTACCGAGCGCACGATCGAGACATCCTGAAGATGCTTCGTTTAGAAGCGAAACTAGTCGGGTATTCTTCCGGTTAGGCTGCGTGATGTTTATGACGTCACGTAGATAACAGGAAAATTAGGCGGAATTGTCACTAGATATATAATTTTATGCTTTTTTAAGTGTTTTATTTAAATATTATTTAATGTTTTTTAGGATACTTTTAAAAGTATTTGTTATTATTATGTATGAAGCTTTATTATAAATATAATAAGATGTATCAATCCGTAGAAATACTGTTGTATCTTTGATTCATTTTGATTATTTAATAACGAAATAAGAAACATTGTTTTTTTCTTTTACTTTATTTCATTAAAGTTTTCTACTTAGTTCTTGACTGTTTTACTAATGTAAACTCAACTCAATACATCATATCTCTGAACATCTACCTTGTAAACTGTATCTGAAGAATGAAGCGATGATATATAATATAAGATCAAACGAACTTCTTGAAGTGAAGTTCGATCATTATTATATGAATCGCTTCATTCGAAGATACAGAGTTCCCACCCAACCCGGAACCTAAGTAAAAAATTTTAGAATATCTCTGAACGTGAATGAGGGAATAGACAGCCGGAACGGAAATGACCGCAGCAGGCAGTAAAAGTTGCCAGTAAATAAATAAAAAAAAAAAAAAAAGTTTATCGATTAAAATCGATTCTCTAAAGTGCGAATAATGCCTTGCAGGATAAAGGACTACTACCTTGTAAACTGTATCTTCGAATGAAGCGATTCATATAATAATGATCGAACTTCACTTCAAGAAGTTCGTTTGATCTTATATAAGTACCCATAACTCGGCAAATAGGGTCTTTTGTCACCTTATCATTTGTATGCACAACTGCAACCAAGCAGAACGGCGTATCTTCAATGACTTATTGTTTGTTTGTCAAAATATAGCGCGCACGTGCACATCGCAATTACCTATCTCATTCTCTTACTTCGGTTCGTAGAGTGCGTTTCTTTCTTTGCTGTGTTGTGAAAATCGCGATTTTTACGGACTTTCTGGAATCTTCTTAAAACGACGAATTTGGTTTGGATCTAAGGACTTTGATTAGTTGAACTTTGTTACTGAATCACTATTTTAATAATATTATGTAACGCATTCCTGTGAATATCGGAACTTTCCGGAAAAAATGGCATATCCATGTTATGACAACGTGATATAAGTACGTAAAATAATTCAGCCTATTCCGATCACTAGTAATTAATCTTGATTAACGTATTTAAGTTAGTCTACAAGCTTTTGTCACTTTTCAAATCACTAATGTTAGCTAACCTAAGTTTTAAAACGAAAAATCTTGGCTAATTATTCTTGATTTGTCAGGTGAAATGAAATCTCTTTAATATTAAGAAACAAACAAAATAAATATCCGAGCTAATCTAATTAAATTCGCTAACCAAACCTACAAATTGTACATAGTAATGTCTAATAAGCAATCCTGTTATTTGCTTTTTTGTCAAATTGCCTTTTTATTTGTCAAAACCAATCTAATTAAAGTTTAGAAATTGATAATTTTAGCTAATATACATAATTAGTCATATCTACCTAGTAAAAATATTGACTTAAAAAAAGACTAGATTTGTCAAATTCAACTGAAAACATTGAATATTTTATCCAACCTAACCTTCCAAAACTTAATTAGGTAATGGGTCTGGATAAATACATGTCAAAATACCCTTACTCACGATTTTCAAGTAAAACCTTTATATAAAAAAATCTAGTATCCCTAAAACTGATTATCAAAACCAAAACAATCACAGCAATTCGGACTGTATTAGTCAAATGCAAGCATCAACTAAGACTGAAATCCAACATAACAGTTTATCATAGTTAATCTTGCTTTTACAAATTTTCGTTTAGTCTAGATTTGCAAATAATAAATTTAAAGTTGACATATCCAGTCAACTTAGTCCTAATTTGGTTAAATCAGTGAAAAATACACAGATCCTTAGGCACTAATATTTAAAAACAAGTAGAAATTTCTTAAAATGCTTTATATACATCTCTTTCGGTAATATTGTAATTATGAAATGTAATACAGACTTTTATTGGCATATTTTATTTACATAATTCGTTAAAAAGCATTATTCTCCTCACAAAACAATGCTTTAAAACAATTTTTTATTATTATTAAAGTACAATGTGTCCCGACCAAGGAGGTTTCAATTCAATTTAAGCACACATTATCTGTGGTGAGCGCGCTGCTCGCGTGTTAGTTGGATTAATGAAAGTCAAAGTAAAAACCATTTATTCAATATAGGCGTCTACGACGCTCTAAATAAATTTTAATATTGAAATATTCTAATTGTACCTACTGCCTCGTTCAGCAAACAAGGCTGTATAGAGCCACTCCGAATCAACTATTAATTAACATATTTATCGTTATATATATAAGGTCACTTTTAATTCATCAACAATACTGCGGGGGGTGGTGTAGAATCGATAACTGAATGTGATCCACACATTTTTAATTTTCACATAAACAAAATCAATACTAACTATTGCCTAAGCTGTGGCGCGTTGACTTTGAGAATGATAGCGACGACAACACTCGCGGCCGCCGTGGACAAGACTCATTGCCCTCGCAATGCGTAGGTAAACCTACCGAGTTCGTTGCCCTCGCAATGCGTAGGTATACCTACCGAGATACCTACCGAGTTCATTGCCCTCGCAATGCGTAGGTAAACCTACCGAGTTCGTTGCCCTCGCAATGCGTAGGTATACCTACCGAGATACCTACCGAGTTCATTGCCCTCGCAATGCGTAGGTAAACCTACCGAGTTCGTTGCCCTCGCAATGCGTAGGTATACCTACCGAGTTCATTGCCCTCGCAATGCGTTAGAATACCTAGAACGTGTGTGTATATGTGAGTCTTGTCCACGGCGGCCGCGAGTGTTGTCGTCGCTATCATTCTCAAAGTCAACGCGCCACAGCTTAGGCAATAGTTAGTATTGAATTGTTTATGTGAAAATTAAAAATGTGTGGATCACATTCAGTTATCGATTCTACACCACCCCCCGCAGTATTGTTGATGAATTAAAAGTGACCTTATATAATATCAAAAAGAGTATAATAAATCACTTAACTTCACAACATGTTGATTGGGCAGCACTTCGTCGTTAAAGACTATTTCGACACAAGTTTACTTGCTCCCATTTTATAGAGAAGCACAAACTAAGTGACAAAGCGAACTACCGTCACAAACACAGTACTCTTTAAAGTTGACAATTGTGTGATTTCAAGCTCTATACATATGGCGATAAGTGTAATAAAATCTTCATTGTTTTTACACATATAAATAAGGTACTCTCACGTGATCAGTTACACTACTTATAAAATATACTTATAGTAAAAATATCATCAAATAATGATTCCATTGATCATGACAATCAATATAATTATGATGCTTAATCACAGTCCCACAAATAAACAAAATTAGTTACAGTATTAATTCAAACCACAGATAAAATGTCACACTTAACCAGTGGTAGAGAAGAGCGTTGAATGAACGAACTAGTTAATTCTACCGTCGACGTACAATAGACGAACGGACAGTTCATCGACGATGAACGGACTAGTAGAATCTGTAGACGGCAGGACGGCTAAATTGTAGTCTATACAAAATTCATAGCGACTGTCAACGCGACGACGACTCGTGAACACAGTCGGTTAATATATTCATTCATTGGTCCGTTACACAACACGCTCAATGTTATTATCAACTCAGAGATCCTACATTTAAAGTTCAATTTTGTCTGCATGGACGGTCATTTTAACGCGTTGAAATCGTTGAACCGTCCATGCAGACAAAATTGAACTTTAAATGTAGGAACTCTAAGTTGATAATAACATTGATCGTGTTTTGGACGATCGTTTCAACGCGTTGAAATGACCGTCCATGCAGACAAAATTGAACTTTAAATCTAGGAGCTCTGAGTTGATAATAACATTGAGCGTGTTGTGTTGATCCTCCGTTATAGACGTAGACCGGCCGCGCGGCGCCTTGACTACAGTCGAAACGCGAACGATGCACTTATTAGAAACTTTCTTATTTCGTGTTTAACCAAATTACGTACTATAGTTTCAAAATTTGATTAAATGTTTGTTACATACGAGTATTTTATTATTGTGAATAGTGTAAATTATATGTAAATAGTTTAAAAAACTTTCAAAACTTTATGGTTGATTTTAATAAGTAGATAGGTGATATACCTAAGTGAACTTTTTAGTGTAGGAAGCAGTAAAATGGCATGACGAAATTTAAGTGAATTATGGCATCACTTTGAAAAGGACATATCTAGTGGAAAGGCGATTTGCAATCTATGCTAAATATATGTATGAAAAATTGGCGTATAAATCTACTGCGGCAAATTTGAAAAGCCATCTAAAACGGAAGCATATATCCATTTTTACGTCATTACCGTCGTAAATATTGTACATAAAACACATTAAAAAAAACAATGATTGTAAATAGAATCAGTTGATCTTCTAAATACGCCTAAATAGGGAAAATAATCGACTATTATAAATTCTATTTAGACAGTCCTTAGCCTGGAAAAAGTATGTAGGGAAGGTCAAACTTTTCAATAATATGCTTGTGATACGTAACATATAAAACTACGACACAAATTTCATTTAACTAGAATACTCATTCATTACTACTACTAATGCGTCTTGTCAAAGTCAAAGTCAAAAAGTCAAAGTCAAAATCATTTATTCAATTTAGGCGTCTACGACGCTCTTATGAAGGTCAATTACAAATTTTAATATTGAAATATACTACATTGTACTGCCACGTTCAGCAAACAAAAGTTATAGAGCCACTGCGAGAAGAACGGGCAAGAAACTCGGGGCCATTCTTTTAAACGTTTTTTAAAAATGTGTTAAGTACATACTATATAATAAAATTATCACAATACTTAATTTACATTACGTAGGTGTTGGGCGCTAGCTTGGCAGAGGCGAACCAGTCCAGGCATTTTTGTCGTTTAAGTAATCACAAACTGTGTAGTAAGATTTCTTTATCAAAATATTCTTCACATGCAACTTGAATTTTCTTTCTGTGAGCGTTGTAATATGTTTGGGCAATTTATTATAAAACCGCACACAATTTCCTAAGAAGGACCTTTTATTTGTCTTTGCTAATCTAAAACCTGGCACCGCTATTTTATCTTTATTCCTAGTGTTATAATCGTGAGTGTCACTGTTTGATTTAAATTTGCTCAAATTTTTACGAACATACATAATATTTTCAAATATATACAGACTTGGTAAAGTTAAAATATCAATTTCTTTAAAAATATCTCTCAGGGATTCCCTAGGATCCATTTCATATATGGCTCGAATTGCACGCTTTTGTAAGATAAAGATTGTCTCTATCTCAGCAGCAGCTCCCCACAGCAATATACCATAAGACATAATACTGTGGAAGTACGCGAAATAAACGAGCCTAGCAGTAGCTACGTCTGTTAGCTGTCTTATCTTACGAACTGCATATGCAGCAGAACTAAGTCTTCCAGATAGATCATGTATATGTGGATTCCACTGTAAAGTTGAATCCATTTTAATTCCCAGGAAGACTGTCGCATTGTCAAAAGAGAGTTTTTCTAGGCCAAGCTTAATGTTTGGTTCAACATAAGTAACATTTGGTAAAGAAAACTTTAAACATTTGGTCTTTTTTGAATTTAAGAGAAGATTATTAGCCGCGAACCACTTAGAGATCATAGATAACACATTATTTACATGAATAAGTTCACTATCCCTCCTATCTACTTTAAAAATTAGGGAGGTATCATCTGCGAATAAAACTATATCGCAGAAATTTTTAACCATGCAAGGCAGATCATTTATATATGCTAGAAACAGAAAAGGTCCTAAAATTGATCCTTGCGGTACGCCTATTCTTACCAAAGACCCGGAAGAAGTATTGCCATTTATTCTAACCTTCTGTAGCCTGTCTGACAGATATGACTTTATAAGATCCAGAGCTTTTCCACGAATACCATAATGTGAAAGTTTTCGAATCAGAGTGCGGTGCTCTACACAGTCAAATGCCTTAGAAAGGTCACAGAATACGGCAATAGCATCCTGTGAACTCTCCCAGGCTTCAAGTATAGTTGTCTAGTTGAATAGTCGTACGTAACGGATCGAGTCGACTAATCGTCCATAAAGAAAACGCCGTCGGTATAAATCAACTAGTCGATGAATTTAACTAGTCGATCGACTAGTCCACGAAAGAAAATGGACGGTCTAGTTTCGTCTACGTTAAATGCGTCGACGACCCATCTCTAACCAGTGGTTTATAACACATTTCAATCTCGTGTCAAGGTATTTTAGACAGTATTTTAACGTTACTATTTATTTAAAAGGTGTTCAATTGATGGAACTGTTTGAACTCGCATTTTGTTTATTTCATATGAAAGTAAGTAATTTGATTTCCACAAAGAATACTATACGAAGTTAAAATGAACGATCAATTGATCACATCATTATGTAGAAAAACACATTTAATTCTCGATTTAATTATTTTAACGATAATATTTATTTAAAATGTGTTCAATTGATGGAACTGTTTGAATTGCATTTTGAATATTTCATTTAAAAGTAATTCATTAAATTTCCACAAAGAAGGATGACATTCGAAAGTAGAGGCTCGTTCGGTGCAGAGCTCTGGTTCAGTCGATTGTTTTCCCTGTACTGTTGACGTCATAACGTCATTTTTTTCTTCACTTCACAACTTCAGTGCAGTGATGAAGTGTTTAATTCGTAAAATGTTTACTGACCTTGCTCCGCCGAAACAATTTCAGGCGTCGACCGAACGGAATGTTGCGCTCGTGTCGCCACGGTCGTCGGTTACAGCGCAGCGCAGCGCCGCCCGCGGAACCTGAATATCTACCCACTAATCACATTTTAAAAGGTTGGTAAAAATATAATATTATCTGCTAAGGTGTAATTATTGTTATTGTTTATTTAGAACACGTGTAATCTTTGATTAAATTCAATGCAATATCTATTCGATTCGTGACATTAGGGGGTTATTATTAGTGGGTGTAGTAGGCCGACACCATTCGACCTATAATTCGCGGTCAGGAATAGTATTTTGAATCCATAACGCTATGCATAATTGACAGTGCAATATAAGCCTTGCTTACATCGTCACGCTAACAATGCTAGCCGTACATTCTATGACATATTTTGTTATCTTGTGGACTGTGGATGGACAGATCTTTAGATGAAACACACCAAGCTAGGGTGAAACTATCTAAATATATAATATTATAACTCAAAGGTGACTGGCTCATATAGTGATCTATCAACGCACAGCCCAAACCACTGGACGGATCGGGCTGAAATTTGGCACGCAGGTAGATGTTATGACGTAGGCATCCGCTAAGAAAGGGTTTTGATTAATTCTACCTCCAAGGGGTATCGATAAAATAGGGGATGAAAGTTTGTATGAAACTTTGTCAATTTTAAACCGCTCGGGCTGAGACTTTGCATGCATAGGCGTGTAGGCACTATGACGTGTAGGCATCCCCTAAGAAAGGATTTTGAGGTGCAGGCTATATGAGATAAGTAACTTTTCAGCTTAATATATACGAATTTCTTTATGCTAGCGCCATCTACATTGAGTTATTTTGGAGAGAACTTTGAACTAACCATTTTTGTGCATAGTGCATAAATAATATATATCTAGCGGATTATAATAATAATACTTGTTAACGCGAGCGAAGCTAAAAGCTAGTTATAATATATAATAAGATAATATTATTGATAGATCTTTGTCACCATACATAGACTCGCGATGATGTTGCGGAATTTTAAATTTGCCATGGTTTTTGTAATACTTTAATGAAATTTTACATCATGCAAACGGGTGTATCAAAGGATATAATCTGACCAACAGTTTTTTTTTTTTTATTATTATAATTGGGCCTAATTGTGGTCATGTTTAACGCATAATATATACTACATTGTAGGCAACTAATTTGGTGTCCTTTAAACCTATTAATAGAACAATCGTGTACTTTACAATTGCCATTTTAAGTTTTACATGTAATTTTAATTTGTTTTACTTTAACTGGATAAAAATATTTGCCAATATGCCTATACCTACATGTATGAGATTGTAATTGCAACTCTTGTTGATTGTGACCAGTTTTTATATGTAGGTACATACATACATAACTGTGTGTCTACCATATCAGGGTAACATTAAGGATATTGGCTATAGTCTAAATTATAACAAGTTGGCAATGATCACTAACCCTCTCAGGCAATTATTTATATTCTGCTCCGTTGACATTTCAGGTTTGGATACATACTGGATGTATGATGCTGCCGCTCAAAAGCTGTTATGTTTGCCCGCCCGTCGCTGATTGGCTTCGTCTATTTTAACATGGTAAGCGTCAAAAGCAAATTTTATATATAGTATAATATATTCATAGTCTTCTTTGGCCAAACAAAAATCCATTTACCAGTGGAACAATCGATTTTATTTGTTCCATAATAGAAATAGGGGACCACCGTGTCTGTCTGTCTGTCTGACCCACAGAGCTTTGAAATCCATGCGTGTCGCCCTGTGACTAGAGGCGAATTCTTTCTTTATTCGATACAAAACAGGTGTCACCATTTACTAAAACTAACACACTTTCGGCACGCACACTACAACTCAACGAGATGTTCATGTACACAGTACGCTTCAACTTCATCGGCTGTGCAATGTCGATATTTTTTTATCGATTATTTACACATTTACTTCGAAGATGGAAATATATGTCTTTAGTATAACTATATTATTTAAGTACAAATTATAGTTAACTAGCTATGACCCGCGGTGTTATCCGCTGTAAAAACGTTTTTATCCCGTGGGATAAAAACTATCCTATGTTCTTACCCGGGACTGAAACTATCTCTATACCAAATTTCATCAAAATCGGTTCAGCGGTTTAAGCGTGAAGAGGTAACAGACAGACAGACAGAATGACAGACAGACATACTTTCGCATTTATAATATTAGTATGGAAGTATAGATTAGCATGGATTTATCATGAAATAAAATAATATTCAGGCACTAACTTGTATTTGTATATTAAATTAAAAAGTAAACACTTTAATATTGGAAAACCGAAAAATTTAAAAAGCTATTCTAAATTATCAATTTCAAGAACAAGATCAAAACTTGAAGACAGAACACATTCGCAGATATAGCCCATTGCTACAGATTGTGTGCTATTGTCCGGAGAACAGGATAGTTTTGTTGTAATGAGTTCGAAGAGATATTTGCTCAGCTTTCTTTTTACTCAGATATGATAATCTAATGTCTGCGTATTTTTCCATGACAGCTTTAATCAAATTTATTGAATGATTTTCAAGTGGCGATTGGTCAAACTGGTGAGAATCCAAATTTTTAAATATTTCTAATCCAATACATGTATGCAAGGCTTGATTTACTAAGTACTGCTTGGTGTGTTTTGATTTAATATATCCACAGCTTAGAATATTTTTAAAGATTTTTTCAACTTTTTCGCAAATCAGGATCACATCTTTAGATGGTGTAGTAAGGCCAGTTTGATTCTATATTTCTATTAGTCTGTGAGTCGGATTTAAATCTTCTGAATGCAGCTCATTTAAACAGTCTTCGCATTTCAGTCTAAGTGACAGGAATTTCACTACATAACCAGCAATGTAAGTTGTTATTTGTTTTGTGAATTCTGTCAAGGTGTTGTCAAAAAACATATCATTTGCTATGTACTCTGTTTCCAAGAGTTCATCTTGCTGTTCAACACATAGTTGTTTTTTTTTCAGACGTGTTATTAATGGATTTTAAAGCAGATGAACAGTGAAGTATGGAAATTTCTTCCAGCGGCACACAGTTTCCTTTTTCTCTGTTTTGTAGTTCTGTGTGAACAAGTATTTTTTTGTAGATCGCTTTAAATTGGCGAGCCGTTGGATTGTTGTTGGCCCCACCGTGTGACCTTATGTTACAGAACAGCAACTCTAAGTGGTCTTGGCTTGTTTTATACATAGGGATATAAAACAAGACTTTTTCTTCCTCTACCAACTCTAGATACAGTTGCTGCGAACTTTCAATGCAAGTTAACATTCCAAGGAATCCAGTCTTCCTGCCCGACCGCATAACCTTAGTACCGTCCTCTAGCATCAATGATCGGAGATATTTTTTTGCGTTTTCCATAAATTCAAACTTTTCGCTTTTTTAATAGGAGCATAGGGGCTTTTTGTATTTTGTTTGCAGCATGCTTTTAGAGTTTAGGATATCAAACAAGTTGTTAATTACTTTTATGAAATTTGTTGTTGCAGTGGTATTAGTAAAATAATCCATTCGTAATTCCATTTCGCAAAATGTGATCGCATCTGCTACACTGTTACTAAACAGCTGTGTTGCCAGCTTAACCTTCATTTTATTTTTTTCGAAATCTATGTGTTCTTTGGATAGTTTGTTTGCGAGATTTAAATGTTCTTTTAGCTGAACTTGAAGTTTTTCAAAGAATCTCCATTGAATTTTACCATTTGTCTCATCTAAAATTGTTTCATAATACTGTAGAGAATTTCTTATTAGCTTAACCATATGGCAAGCGTCGAGAAATGCGTAAACATTTTGTTTTGTAACTGGATGCTCAAAACTGGTTTTTGTTTTTTCTGCATTTATATTACACCCTAACTTATTGAGCATGCTGATATTTGCCGGGCAACCGTCGCATGTCAGGGATACTACTCGTACGCCTGTTTCATGCAGTAGTTTCAAGCACTGGAACTAAATTATGTTTTTGCTCTCCATTTACCCCATCTACAAAAAAATACCCAACAGGCACTTTCCAATCCGCGTTTATTGCTGTGACTAAAAATACCAAAGCATCTTTAGCCTCTCTTAGGTCATCAGTGTTTATGTTGGCGCCAATGTCGACGTAGCCGTGAAATATTTTACCATCCCATTCGATTCTTCGTCTTATAGCCATTTCGTCTATTGATAAACTGCAAATAATTCCGTAGTTAGTGTATTTTTGTTTATTGGCTATAGCAGTTAACGATTCTTTCGTGAAACCAGCATTTGCATCTACATTCTCATACCATTTTTGTATTGTTCTAGGATGTGGAAGACAAGTATTGAATTTTTTGCGTACATAATTGTATCCTTTTGGTGAATAATAATGAAGAGTTACTGCGAAAGCTTTTACTTCTTGGGAATACACATTTTTGCGGTTGATTTTTATTCCACCATCGTGGACATTTACATTCTCCAGGACCCTTCCGTCTTCTTTACTGATAAATGATCGGTCTTTTAGGGTCTTTATGATGTCTTTTAGCTCAGCTACTTTTTTTGACAATCTCAATTTTACTCGTCTGAGGCGTCGTATTTCTTTTTGTCGTTTTTGTAAATTTTGCTGAGTTCTAATAACTGTCATCTTTAGTTTGCGCCTACGAGGTGTGTCAGTAAGGGCAGGTGTATAAACGGATTCTGAAGTGCTCTGAGAGCCGTCGTCCGTTCACAACTGTAACATTACGTAAATAAGATAAATAATAACACTGACAAAAAAGAAGAAAGAAAAGCAGTTTACGAAATTTACCTTCATGCGCTTTGGTGGTACTACTAAAGAGAGAAATGTATCATCATCGGTAGAAGTTTTCTGAGCTAACTGTAAAAACAGGAAAAACAGTTCATTGTTTTATTTCATAATAATGTCAATAAGTTTTATAATTCAGTCTCGGAAGAGCTAACGAGAAAACCCCCGACACTATATTTTGTGGTGGAGGCCATCTTGGATTTGAATATTAACAAAGTGTATATATAGTATTCTACGAGTCAAGCCCATTCATTTGATATCCATATTGAGGTAATTGTGAAAAAATATGTAATCCACCATTTTGAAGCGGCGGCCATCTTGGACCAATTTACATGAAACATGGCCAAGAACACTCGGGATAAAATTAACTATGACACAAAAAAAACTAACCGAAAATCGGTTCATACGTTTGGGAGCTACGATACCACAGACAGATACAGAGACAGACACGTTTAACTTATAACATCCCTCTATTTGCGTCGGGGGTTAAAAATAATGAAATAAAGAAACACATAAAAATAACTTACTTCGTCCAATATGGGATGTAAATTAAGTGTTGGTATCGCGCCTTCAGCTAATCTCGTGACTTTATTCTTGTGAATTATCAAATCATCTTCAAAATGACTGGAGCATATTCTGGCATTTTTATGAGGAAACCAGTTGTATCTACCGGTCGCCAATATCCAATTATTTTTTAACACTGGATTTTTTGGAAATCTGTAAATTAAGTATGTGTTAAATAAAATCCGTAATCCAGAAACATTTCCATACAAATCCAGAAACATCATATACATTATATCGATTATCGATAATTTGTTAGGTTCCATTTACACATCACTTTGCTATCGAGTCATACGAAGTAGCGTCGTGGGAGTGCGATGACCATAGGAGTGACTACTGTGAGAGAGTAAGATGCAAAAAACCAATCACAGAGCTTCCTTCCCGAGCGTCTCAAGACAACGAATGTGTTAATGCGCATTCAAAATGACGAAAGTTTTTTTTTATTAAAATTACGAAATTTTACTACTTACCGATGGTATTTCACGCCGGTAACACTGGAACTATTGTTTTTACAATTTTTAACTTGACACCAAGACACATTTAATAGTTTATCATGCTGTAAAACCGAGTAAAACGACCGAAAACTCTCTCTAGCTCGGACTATGTTCGACAACATACTGACAAGCGCTGTCGTAGGTTGGCCTTTTTACTGGTCCAAACGAGAACCACATATTATTATTCACTTCGCTTCTATGGGGGGGCGCGCGCGGGGGCGATGTGGCCCGATCGTTGTTCTGTGGTCTGACCTTTGAAGGGCAGCCATGTTTGGAACTGTAATGTGTAGCCGAAGTGAAATTTTCACAAAAGTCTCACCAAGTGTCTGAAACGAAAATTAGCGATAAATTACCTACGTTAATAGATTGCTAATACATTTTCAAACGCAGATTGGTGGGTTGCTGAAACCTTCAAAAACTGACTGTTTGTCAACACTGTTACCAAGTTAATTAACATTAACTAGCTAATAAATTGCCACATGTCCATGTGATATTATTAATCAAATTCATATTATTGAGAACAACTAATTATTAAGTTATGTATAAGTGTTACATAATATTTTGATATATGACTGTGTGTGTGTTTAATCTGTAAACTCCATAGAAATGGTAAACATTCTACATTTACATAATATTAACTTTTTCATAAATTACACTGCCATCAGGGTGGAACTAAATTAACAGTTACAATTTTGTAAATTGCATAAGGATCGCATTGAAATATTTGATTGTTGAAAGGCTATTTGTTTTTCAATAATTATAATATGCACTGATCAATACACTATACAATAATATAGAACTTGATCCATCCTCCGCTCTTGTATTTATTCGCTTACAAATTATTTATTATAACCGTCATCTCGATATTCGAAACGTTCGAAACGTAGCTCGTCGTGTGTGGCCCGTAAATGTAAACAAGAAGCGTGTGCGATATCATTATTAATGCATAGTTATACGTAACCATAACAATAGTTAAAAATTACCTACACGGTGGTGGAAGTGACAATTACAATTTGAATCACCGCGACATGTAAATTTGTAGCACATCAGAGATCAGCGTTGAAATGGTCAATCGGCGTTAGTAAGCAGCGGCTAAATTGTACAAGTGAAATTAATAGGTATGCCATATATAACAGGCAACTGTTTAATTTTCACATTAATTAAAAACCAACGAACAATATTTATTTTTTCCATAATTACACTGAAAAACAGGCAATCGTTTGATTTTCACATGAATTTAACACCGACCGACAAAAAATTTGATTTCTTTCAATTTTTTTTTTCTGAATTTCACTCAAAAACAAGGCAATTGTTTGATTTTTTTTTTCTCTTAATTTCACTCAAAAACAAGGCAATTGTTTGATTTTCACATGAATTTAACACTGACCGACAAAAAGTTTGATTTCTTTCATATTTTTTTTTCTAAATTTCACTCAATAACCAGGCAATTGTTTGATTTTTTTTTTCTCTTTATTTCACTCAAAAACAAGGCATTTGTTTGATTTTCACATGAATTTAACACCGACCGACAAAAAGTTTGATTTCTTTCAATATTTTTTTTTTCTGAATTTCACTCAAAAACAAGGCAATTGTTTGATTTTTTTTTTCTCTTAATTTCACTCAAAAACAAGGCAATTGTTTGATTTTCACATGAATTTAACACCAACCGACAAAAAGTTTGATTTCTTTCAATATTTTTTTTTTCTGAATTTCACTCAAAAACAAGGCAATTGTTGGATTTTTTTCTTCTCTTAATTTCACTCAAAAACAAGGCAATTGTTTGATTTTCACATGAATTTAACACTGACCGACAAAAAGTTTGATTTCTTTCAATTTTTTTTTTCTGAATTTCACTCAAAAACAAGGCAATTGTTTGATTTTTTTTTCTCTTAATTTCACTCAAAAACAAGGCAATTGTTTGATTTTCACATGAATTTAACACCGACCGACAAAAAGTTTGATTTCTTTCAATTTTTTTTTTCTAAATTTCACTCAATAACCAGGCAATTGTTTGATTTTTTTTTTTCTCTGAATTTCACTCAAAAACAAGACAATTGTTTGATTTTTTTTTTCTCTTAATTTCACTCAAAAACAAGGCAATTGTTTGATTTTCACATGAATTTAACACCGACCGACAAAAAGTTTGATTTCTTTCAATATTTTTTTTTTCTGAATTTCACTCAAAAAAGGCAATTGTTGGATTTTTTTCTTCTCTTAATTTCACTCAAAAACAAGGCAATTGTTTGATTTTCACATGAATTTAACACTGACCGACAAAAAGTTTGATTTCTTTCAATTTTTTTTTTCTGAATTTCACTCAAAAACAAGGCAATTGTTTGATTTTTTTTTCTCTTAATTTCACTCAAAAACAAGGCAATTGTTTGATTTTCACATGAATTTAACACCGACCGACAAAAAGTTTGATTTCTTTCAATATTTTTTTTTCTGAATTTCACTCAAAAACAAGGCAATTGTTTGATTTTTTTTTTCTCTTAATTTCACTCAAAAACAAGGCAATTGTTTGATTTTCACATGAATTTAACACCGACCGACAAAAAGTTTGATTTCTTGCAATATTTTTTTTTTCTGAATTTCACTCAAAAACAATGCAATTGTTTGATTTTCACATGAATTTAACACCGACCGACAAAAAGTTTAATTTCTTTAATTTTTTTTTCTAAATTTCACTAAATTTCACCAGGCAATTGTTTGATTTTTTTTTTCTCTTTATTTCACTCAAAAACAAGGCATTTGTTTGATTTTCACATGAATTTAACACCGTACGACAAAAAGTTTGATTTCTTTCAATTTTTTTTTTCTGAATTTCACTCAAAAACAAGGCAATTGTTTGATTTTTTTTTTCTCTTAATTTCACTCAAAAACAAGGCAATTGTTTGATTTTCACATGAATTTAACACCGACCGACAAAAAGTTTGATTTCTTTCAATATTTTTTTTTTCTGAATTTCACTCAAAAACAAGGCAATTGTTTGATTTTTTTTTTCTCTTAATTTCACTCAAAAACAAGGCAATTGTTTGATTTTCACATGAATTTAACACGGACCGACAAAAAGTTTGATTTCTTTCAATTTTTTTTTCTGAATTTGACTCAAAAACAAGGCAATTGTTTGATTTTTTTTTCTCTTAATTTCACTCAAAAACAAGGCAATTGTTTGATTTTCACATGAATTTAACACCGACCGACAAAAAGTTTGATTTCTTTCAATTTATTTTTCTGAATTTCACTCAAAAACAAGGTAATTGTTTGATTATTTTTTTTCTCTTAATATCACTCAAAAACAAGGCAATTGTTTGATTTTCAAATGAATTTAACACCGACCGACAAAAAGTTTGATTTCTTTCAATATTTTTTTTTCTGCATTTCACTCAAAAACAAGGCAATTGTTTGATTTTGTTTTTCTCTTAATTTCACTCAAAAACAAGGCAATTGTTTGATTTTCACATAAATTTAACACCGACCGACAAAAAGTTTGATTTCTTTCAATTTTTTTTTTTCTAAATTTCACTCAATAACCAGGCAATTGTTTGATTTTTTTTTCTCTTAATTTCACTCAAAAACAAGGCAATTGTTTGATTTTCACATGCATTTAACACACCAGGCAATTGTTTGATTTTTTTTCTCTTAATTTCACTCAAAAACAAGGCAATTGTTTGATTTTCACATGAATCTAACACCGACTGACAAAAAGTTTGATTTCTTTCAATTTTTTTTTTTCTGATTTTCATTCAAAAATAAGGCAATTAAGGATATTGGCTATAGTCAAAATTATAACAAGTTGCAATGATCACTAACCCTCTCAGGCAATTATTTATATTCTGCTCCGTTGACATTTCAGGTTTGGATACATACTGGATGCCGCTCAAAAGCTGTTATGTTTGCCCGCCCGCCGCTGATTGCTTTCGTCCATTTTAACATGGTAAGTGTCAAATGCAAATTTTATATATAGTATAATATATTCATAGTCTTCTTTGGCCAAACAAAAATCCATTTACCAGTGGAACAATCGATTTTATTTGTTCCATAATAGAAATAGGGGACCACCGTGTCTGTCTGTCTGTCTGACCTTTGAAGGGCAGCCATGTTTGGAACTGTAATGTGTAGCCGAAGTGAAATTTTCACAAAAGTCTCACCAAGTGTCTGAAACGAAAATTAGCGATAAATTACCTACGTTAATAGATTGCTAATACATTTTCAAACGCAGATTAGTGGGTTGCTGAAACCTTCAAAAACTGACTGTTTGTCAACACTGTTACCAAGTTAATTAACATTAACTAGCTAATAAATTGCCACATGTCCATGTGATATTATTAATCAAATTCATATTATTGAGAACAACTAATTATTAAGTTATGTATAAGTGTTACATAATATTTTGATATATGACTGTGTGTGTGTTTAATCTGTAAACTCCATAGAAATGGTAAACATTCTACATTTACATAATATTAACTTTTTCATAAATTACACTGCCATCAGGGTGGAACTAAATTAACAGTTACAATTTTGTAAATTGCATAAGGATCGCATTGAAATATTTGATTGTTGAAAGGCTATTTGTTTTTCAATAATTATAATATGCACTGATCAATACACTATACAATAATATATGTACGGTTTACGTACATTTTGCTGATTTAGCGCGACTGTCCGCTTATAATTTTATGTAAACCATATGCAATGATCATTGATCAGTCTGCAATAAACCTCCGGTCAATCAATACGTCTTTTAATTTATATCATATCACATCATATCATAATTTTATGTACGGACAATCAGCCCGTACATAAATGGTCCTTCGAACCTCCGAAGGTGGGATCATCATCGCGAGTGAACTATCATCACAGTAGTGAAATATCATGCGTGCCTGAGGTTTCACTTAGGAACCAGCAGTGAGCATATCAAGTTTTTATCACTAGTCTCTGGCCTGGCATCAGCCGCCGAGACAAGCAATCATCATCATCATCATCCTCGGCGTAGCGAAAGCGTCAGGAATTATCACAGTCCTAGGCTGACAGCGGTCGCCAGGACATAACTACATCAATTATTGGCTTAGCAGTAGCCATCACACGGAATCATCAGCAGTCTTTGGCACACCAGCAGTGTCAGGACACCCTATCATCAAGTAAGACGGTTCCATATATTTTACAGTTAACTATCTTCTTTTCGCAAGATGAGTACATTAGAAGATTTAGTATCAAATCAGCAGCAGATTACAGGCGGCATAAATACGCTTATCATAAACTTTAAAAAAGACGGGCCGGAACGCAAAACATCTGATTATATCAAACGTCGCATAGAAACATTAGATGGGTATTGGAAAGAATATCAAGCTAATCATGTGCAACTTGATCAATTTCTTGACAAATATCATATGTATTTTACGCAAAATCAATATCAACAAACTTACGACTTGTATATTTCGAGTAGAGAGAAAATATTGCAAACTCCTACTACATCAATGATCAGACCAGCAACTCCGTTACAGCCAATAACAAAACCAACAAGCAGACCATCAACTCCTGTAACAATTAAGAATTTCGATATTCCAATGGGGGATAGTTCGATTAAATCACAGGGTGTAAATAGCAAATCCGATGAATTATTAAAAAAGCAAATCAGCAACTTTAAAGCCTTCACAAGAACAGTTCAAAATATCAACCTTGAAATTATCTCCGAAAAATGAGAACTTGAAGATCATTTAAAGAAAATAGAGTCTCGATGGGCAGTCATTGATACAGTTCATTGGGAATTGGACAGCATTTTAGAAAACAGTAACGAAAAATATGAACGTATTTTTTCTGAGCACGAGATGACTTATAACAACGTAAAGAAATTACTTAACAGTAAACTATGGTCAATGTCTCACAGGGAAAAAATCACTCCACACATGGAGGTTCCAATCTTTCATGGTATCCCCCATCAATGGGTTTCTTTTAAAGACCTTTTTACCGAAACTATTCATAACAACAGTTTCCTATCCAACGCACAAAAAATGCAATTATTGAAGTCAAAAATAAAAGGTGAAGCCGAGCGGCTCATATTACATTTAAACATCAGTTCGCAAAATTATTTAATTTGCTGGGACATACTCAATCACAGATTCAATAACAAGAAATTGATATTTTCATCACACATCAACATTTTACTTAACCTACCAGTAATACAGCAAGCATCTTTCAATAATATTAAACGCATACATGACATAACGCAAGAGACATTAAACGCTATCAAAAATCTAGGAGTCGACGTGTCGTCATGGGATCCGCTTCTCGTACATATACTGTGTCAAAAACTCGATAGTGACACACACAACGAGTACATATCATCACTTAAGCAGCCTCGAGAATTACCCTTGTTATCAGAGTTTATGAGTTTCCTAGAGAAAAAATTCATGAGCATGGAATCTAGCAGAAAGAAGCAAGAAAATATCAGTCAAAAATCAAATCATCAAGCAGCAAGTTCACACAACAATTACAATCATACGAAATCATTTTATGCAAAACAATCATATTCAAGTAACAAAGACGTACCGACGACAACTTCCAATAACAAATTCCATTCCCATAAAAGTTGTCCATATTGTAAAAGTGAACATGGTTTATTCCAATGCAAGCAATTCTTGGAAATGACACCTGCAAACATGAAGCAATACATATTGAAAAATAAATTATGCCAAAACTGTCTTTATGATCATCACGGTTAGAATTGTTTTTCTACTAAACGATGCCAAGAATGTAATGGGTTTCACAATACACTTTTACATGAAGCCTTTAAAGTTAACAATCTCAAAATAATGTTAACTCTCACGTAGCACAACAAGATGAAATGCCAGAAATTTTGTTATCAACAGCCTTGATTAAGGTTCAAAAAGCTGACGGTAGCTATCAAACTATGAGAGTTTTGGTGGATCAAGGTTCGCAAACATCCCTTATCACGGAGAACGCTGCACAGCAGTTAGCGTTGCCTAGACGGAAGTGTAAGGGGATTATTAGCGGGATAGGAGCAAGGGATAACAGCTGTAAAGGAATCACCAGTATCAATTTTAGTATCATTGACTAATAACTACCAATTTAATACGGATGTCTATATAATGAAAAACCTTACTAAGCACTTACCGAACAACTCATTTCCAAAGCCATCGTGGGATTATTTGGACAATATTCAATTGGCGGATCCAGATTTTAATATCTGTCGTCCAATAGACATATTATTAGGGGCCGATGTGTACCCAAATATCATTTTAGAAGGCATATGTCGATCAGAACACTCATCATTGATCGCACAACAGACCCGCCTAGGGTGGATCTTGTGTGGTAGCATCAAAACCTTGCAATGTAACGTAGTTCAAGTCAACATCGACGAACTAAAGAAGTTTTGGGAGATAGAAGACATTAGCGAGGAATCATCTTACTCATCAGCAGATTTAGAATGTCTTCAATTTTATCAATCAACTACAGAACGGTTAGAGGACGGAAGGTATCAAGTCAAACTTCCCCTCGAGCCTAGTTTTGAAGAAGAACTAGGTCAATCAAAATCCAAGGCCGTAGCTCAATTCCTTCAGCAAGAGCGAAAGCTATCAAATAAAGAGCATATTTTGAGCGAATACAACTCATTTATTCGGGAATATCATACATTAGGACACATGCAATTAACAGAATCGTCAAGCAATCGGACACCGGAATGTTTCTTACCACATCACTCAGTACTCAAAGACAGCACAAGTACTTCACTGCGCGTTGTTTTCAACGCGTCATCAAAAACATCAAGCGGTAAAAGCCTTAACGATTTGATGCAAAAAGGTCCTAACTTGCAACAAGATCTTCAAACACTCATCCTTAACTGGAGACAATATAAGATTGGTTTTACCGCGGACATTGAAAAAATGTTTCGTCAAATTTGGATGCATCCTGACCATCAAATGTTGCAAAAAATAATTTGGCGGTATAGTCCTAATGAAATCTTGCGGGACCATAAACTTTTAACGGTCACCTATGGCACAAAAGCGGCACCTTTTCTAGCTATGATGACCTTAAAGCAATTAGCAAAGGATGAGCAACAAAATTATCCCGAAGCCTCCAAGGTTGTCGAAGAAGCACTTTATATGGATGACTTGGTACACGGGACTCATTCTATCAGCGAAGCAAAAAAGTTAAAACAAGATAAGAAGGAGGTATATGAAACAATCAAAAACACCGGAATATCATTAAAAAACTGCTTGTCCTACATGTGCCTACCGAAAGAGTATTTTCGTTGATAAATACTCTGTGGATGCCTGAAAAATCGTGACTACAAGTGGTAGCACTACAGCTTTGCTTGTACAAGCAAATATAGGCTGTTGTGAACACATACTAAATAAACACCCTACTACTAAATCGTTAATAAACTAATGACTTTAAGGTTTTTGTAAGGATTTTAAAATAATATTTTCTCAGACATGCTTGGAAATGTGCCCATTATTTTGACAACCTTCTTCGAGATAAATTGAAATTGCTGTACTGGCCAAAGACATGCGCGCAGCAGCCGGCAAAAAAATTATTAAAATCTTTATCTGTCGTGTCTAGCGGCCAAATAAATTGCATAGTAAACTCATATCTGTCGTGTAATTTAAAAATGGAACGATCTTTAACTTCGAAGCATGGCAACCAAGGAGGTAACTTATCAAAGGTTTTATTTATATTTCGATCTGGCTTGCAAATAGAACGCTGTTTATTGAAAAAAAAAGCAAATGAACACTTTAACGCGGGCAATTTTATTGTTGTTTGTTGATAGTCATTGATTTTGAAAAGTAATTGTTTCGACAAAAGAGTTCAAGTGAAGACAATGAGAGTGATGGACTTAATTCACCGCCACCTGAAATTCTTCACCTCTTTAGAATTATCCTAAACCAACATAATCCCCGAAAAGTCCACTTTAAAATTCATAAATTGTACATTTAACAACTGTATCTTCAAATAAAAAATTCTGCCTAGGTAGGTACTACTTAGTTTTAATTTCCGCGCATTATTTGAGAAAAGCAGCAAGCAAGGCTTGTCTATACAAGCCTTGACCACAACTAGGCATTGATGGACTTACGTATGTGTGCCTCGGCTTCGCCTCGGCCCACATTTACATGTGCGTCCATCAATGCCTGATTTGCTGACCGCTGCAGTAATGTACTATTATATGTTCGTAAGCATTTGAGTAAACTTAAATCCAACAGTGACAATCATGATTACAACACTAGAAATAAATATAAAATAGCAGTGCCAGCAAAGATAAGCAATCTTCTTCTTCTGGCTAGACCTTATCCCATTTATTTGGGGTCGGCCCTCCTTGTCCTTTTTCTCCATTCAGCGCGATTTAGCGCTACGTCATTGTCAAGTTGAGCACTTTTTAGGTCCTTTTGGACCGTCGTCAGCCAAGTGGCGGGAGGTCTTCCACGTGAGCGTTTTGTTGTTGGCAGATCAAGAGACAGCTTTACAATATGGTCGCTCGGGCGTCTTTGGATGTGTCCATACCATCGTAAGCGTTTCTCTTGGACTTTATCGGCGATCGGAGCAATTTTAAAACTTCCTCTTATATACTCATTTCTTATTTTGTCTAAAAGTGTGACCCCCGCTGACCAGCGTAACATGCGCATTTCGGTAGAGTGCAATTTAGTAAGGTGTTGCTTATTGGTTGCCCAGCACTCGGAACCATATAGCATTGCAGGTCTTATAGCTGTTTTGTACAGATGGCCTTTTACTTTCAGAGGCATTTTCTTGTCGCACATTACGCCTGTGAGTTGTCTCCACTTCATCCATCCTGTTATAGTTCTGTGAGTGACTTCTTTTTAAATTTTCCCGTCATTACTTATTATTGAGCCAAGGTATTTAAAATGTGTTACTGTGGGTAGAAGGGTATTTCCTATATATATTTTAATATCATTTTGGTTTGTGACCTTATCGAAAACACAGGACATATGCTCCGTTTTCTTACGGCTGATGTTAAGTCCATTTGTTTCCAGCGCATCTACCCAATGGTTAAAGTTGTGTTGAACTTCCTCCACTGCATTGCCGATCAGGACCACGTCGTCGGCATAGAGGATGTTGAAAGGTAGTGGCTTTTGACAGTTTCTTGTAAGGTAATCTATTGTTGTATTGAAAAGTAGCGGGCTGATTGTGGATCCTTGGTGCACCCCGACTTCAATTTCAAACGTTTCTCCCTTGCCAGCAGGACTTAGGACTTGGGTGGTTACGGTCATATACATATCTTGAATAAGATGAATGTAATGTTCTGGTACTAATTGATGTCTGAGTGCTTCCCAGATGAGATCGCGCGGGACATGGTCGAATGCTTTTTCCAAATCTATGAAGACCATATGTAAATTTGTCTGGTTGGTTTTAGCCTTTTCTACCATGATGCGAACTGTCTGAATTGCATCTGAGGAGCTCTTTTCAGCCACAAATCCGCACTGATTTTTAGTAAGCTTTATTAGATGTTTCAATCTATTGTTCAATACTCTTTCCCAAATTTTTAATGTGTGTGATATTAATTTAATAGCTCTATAGTTACTGCAATCTCTGACGTCTCCTTTTCCTTTGTAAAAAGGTATGAGAAAACTGTTTCGCCACGCATCTGGTATGGGGTAACCCTCCATCAATTTGTTAAAAAGTTCGTACAGCCATACTAACCCAACATTTCCCAGGGACTTCCAGACTTCAGCTGGTATCTCATCGGGCCCTGGAGCTTTATTGTTTTTCATTTGCTGTAGTGCTTTCTTGATCTCCTCTGGCGCAATATTAAGGAGTGGTCCCAATACTTCCACGGGCTTGCAGTAGTCGTTATTTCTTGGATGAGACACATTCAGAAGCTGTTTGTAGTATTGTGTCCATCTCTTCAAAATATCTTCGTTTTCTGTTAGCAGTCTATTACTATTATCGTTTATGTATTTAATATTTGTGATGTCCTTTGTTTTGTTATGTCGTGATTTAGCTATGCTATGTATGTCTGACTCTGTTCCTGCTTCTTCCAACCTGCTGTAAAACCCGGAGTTACATTGTGCCATTGCCACAGCTACTCTACCCTTGGCTTCTTTTTTCAGTTTCCTGTAGTTTTTGAGATCCTGATCATCATTAGTTGACTGCCACAATTTGAATGCGTCTTTTTTGGCGGAGACTGCCTCTTTAACTTGTGTGTCCCACCATTCAGTTTCTTTGTTGGGTCCCTTTTTACTTCTGGTTCTGCCTAGGTATTTTTCGGCTTTGTTTATGCAGGCTTTTTCAAATTCACTCCACATTTCATTTGGTGTCATATTCGTAGTGTCTATGGAACTTAAGGTTTCAGCTAGTTCAGTTGTGAACAGTTGTCCTGCAGATTCTCTCAAGGATCTCCATTTTATTTTAGGTGTTAATTTCCTACTGTTTTTAATTAATTTTGGAAGCTTGTATACGGTGACTAATAACCTGTGCTGTGCTGTAAGGGATTCTCCTGGTATGACCTTACAATCCCTGTAGTTACCCAGATGTTTTCGCCTTGCTAGTGTGTAATCTATCTGTGTTGTACGTCCTCCACTCTGATAGGTAATAAGGTGGGTTTCTTTCTTTTTGAAAAAGGTGTTTATGATAGCTAAATCGAAAGTAGTAGCAAAGTTCACGATATTGTTCCCATCTGGGTTCCGCGTTCCGTAACCATATCCCCCATTCCATCTTTCTTCACCTGTGTTGCTGTTGCTTCCTACATGGCCATTTAGGTCCCCACCTAGGTGTATGGTTTCTTCTGGCGGGAAGTTTCGCATAAGGTCATGAAGTTCATCCCAGAATGCCTCTTTCTCACTGGCGGGCGCACCTTGTTGTGGTGCATACGCGCATATTATATTAAAACATGGCTGTTTTTCAAGAGCTAATTTTACAAACATTAACCTGTCACTCACTCGTTCTGCCATTATAAGTCTTTGAGTTAAGTTCTCGGATAGTACAATACCGACTCCATTTTTGCCGGCGCTGGTTCCATTGTAAATGAGCTTGTACCCGTTGCCTATTAGTTTCGATTTTGCACCCTTCCACTTGGTTTCCTGCACACAACATGCATCTATTTGCCTCTTTCTCAGGATGTCGCTAAGCTCGGCACTTCTGCCCGTCATGGAACCTAAGTTCCAAGTTGCAAGTCGCAATGTAGTGGTTGTGATGCTTCGACCGTCGCTTAAGGGGTACGCCCTAGCATGTGTATCGCCTCGACCGTCGCTTAAGGGGTACGCCCTAGTATTAGTGCTCTTTCTCTTATTTTGCTTTTTCATGTTTTTGGACAAGGAGAAGTAAATGGCTATATTGTTTTACGGCCGGTTGCCACCTGACGCCAAGGCAGTAGCTCTTCTGAAGAACCTAGGAGCCGTATTTGGACCAAAGTCTCCTCGTCGCCATCCCTACTGCAACACCCTGCCTGATGCTGTAGCTCCAGTGTAGCCTGCGACCACCAATATGCGTGCGTGCAGCCAGTCACTGGGTTTTGTGCTTCTTCCGCCTGCTCCGCCGTACTGATACACATTTGCACACAGTTTCCGCCATTGCAGCCGTTGAAGACTTTACCCTTAACCCTGGGCAAGGGGGCCACGTTGTACCCTGCGGTCCTGGGTCCCAATGTATTCATTGGATTTGTGCTCCTTCCGCCTGCTCTGCCGTTCCGATATCCATTATCTCCGCCTTTGCAGCCGTAAGAGTCTTCACCCGTAATCCTGGGCAAGGAGCCACGCTATACCCCAAAGATAAGCAATATATCCTTTTAAGTTAGGTAATTGTGTGCGGTTTTATAATAAAATTCCCAAACATATTACAACGCTCACAGAAGGAAAATTCAATTTACTCGTGAAAAACATTTTGACTAAGAAATCCTACTACACAGTTTGTGATTACTTAGACGACAAAAATGCTTGGTCAAGTCCGCCTCTGCCAAGCTATCCCGAGTTTCTTGCCCGTTCTTTTCGCAGTGGCTCTATACAATTTTTGTTAGCTGATTTTGTTTGACGATTTGGTTTTTTGCTGAATGTGGCAGTACAATGTAGAATATTTGAATTTTATAATTTGTAATTGACCTTCATAAGAGCGTCGTAGACGCCTAAATTGAATAAATGGTTTTGAATTTGACTATAAGTTTTAGGTTTTTATGTAATTTTGGTAGGTAAGTATACTGATGCGGTTCATACATCGCATTCACCCCAAACAAATGCCTCAAACCGTATCTACCTACAAAAAGTCCCGCATTAAATTTTCAGAATGTTGGCCGCCTTAAGCTAGGGTGAAACTATCTAAATATATATTATAACTCAAAGGTGACTGGCTCATATAGTGATCTATCAACGCACAGCCCAAACCACTGGACGGATCGGGCTGAAATTTGGCACGCAGGTAGATGTTATGACGTAGGCATCCGCTAAGAAAGGGTTTTGATTAATTCTACCCCCAAGGGGTATCGATAAAATAGGGGATGAAAGTTTGTATGAAACTTTGTCAATTTTAAACCGCTCGGGCTGAGACTTTGCATGCATAGGCGTGTAGGCACTATGACGTGTAGGCATCCCCTAAGAAAGGATTTTGAGGTGCAGGCTTGTCGTAACGTGTAGTTCGGGGAGTGAATTAAGCGATACTTACGACAAATATTTATTATAATAAGGTGTCCTGGATAGTCAGCGGGCAGCATGTGAAGACCTTGTGACCAGGCCGTCTTTGTGCTGATGGTGGCTAGTACCTATTCGAGAGGAACGCTTCGCTAGGGGGCATGGCTGATGGA
Organism: Plagodis dolabraria; assembly: GCA_963854805.1. Taxonomy (NCBI): domain Eukaryota; kingdom Metazoa; phylum Arthropoda; class Insecta; order Lepidoptera; family Geometridae; genus Plagodis; species Plagodis dolabraria. The sequence continues at coordinate 14,139,438 of OY978441.1, forward strand.
AGCAATCTTTACACTTTACAAAAATATTATTTATTATACCAAAAATTACAATGTCTAACTCTATAGTCCTTTTAAGCCGAGCACTGCTGCTTACTACTACGCGCGGGGAAAATACGGAAGTTTGTCGCGCACAGGGGGGTCTAAATTTGATTATTTTGGTACTTTAGGTTATGACGAAGGGAGGTCCCGTCCTTTATACATGCCGTTCGTTGTTTCCCAAAAATATGTTCTCTTTTGCTCCGTTTAATTCCTCATGGATTCGTGTCGCCTCGTGGCGGCCATTTTGGTGAGCAGCGTCCGTTCCTCAAAGTTCAGCGAAGGAAGCTGTGTGGCGCCAACGGCACACGTTTCCTCAATGCCTCTTAAATTTTCCTCGTATATTATTTGTATGAAAATTAATCTTCAATATGCCTTGACTTGGCACTTAATTTCTGGAACGCGAAATGTGTATACGCACGTACATTCAGTGCAAGAAGTAACGAGGTCTCTCCCTGTCATCGGCGGATGAGGGGTATATATACCAGCTTGCGGGAGGCAGGGTAACACCCGTTAGTTTGATCTTCCTTCTCGCTTGCTCGCATGTGCTACCTCTTTTCTTTTTTCATAACCTCACTTTATTATTGAGTATTCTTTGTAATATTAAATTCTAAAGCCTAATCTGAGTATACAATTCAAAAGAGGAAAATGCCAATACTAATCTATTCAATTTTCATATACAATAGCCCTTGCAATTATGACAATTATCATCATGTGGTCGACCCAGCTTTTCAAATGACTACAACTTTTAAACGAGGATTATTCTTAAATTAATTTATATTGTTACCTGACCAGGAACAGGTGTTAAATATAATTTCATAATGAGCCTGGACGGTAAAAAGGAAATATCTTGAAAACCAGAGACTGTTTCCAATTTCATTGACAAAACTTGTTATTGTTCTCAAATGGTCAATAATCTGTTAGACATGCAATAATTATATATTAGGGGTAAGCATGGGTTATTGAGAGATCGCCTCGTGATCTTTTCCAGCTTCCAGAATACCGGGAAAAGCAGGACTTGATTACTAAACATTTTGATTTTATTATTTATTTTTCGCGAGCAATATATTTTCGAGGCGACATTTTCATCGCATTTTTATCAGGCGCTTGTGGGATCTCAGACCATTCTTCACATTCAAAACGTTAGAATATCTTTGCCGTGACATTCTCTCAATATTTCTAACTAATTAAAACATACCAGGTTTGGTCTTTCATACTTACATTCCGCAAACAAAACATTTAAGAGGCTTCGGTTTATTTATATTTCAATACATCTCCCAGATTTACCTAGGTTTGAGGTGCTATCTAAATAGTATGCTTTGCCCGCCTGTTTATTTAGGCGTTCTCACCACCGATTAGATAATTCTTATTGGAAATATAATGCAATAGGATAATAACACTACAGGCTATATGAGATAAGTAACTTTTCAGCTTAATATATACGAATTTCTTTATGCTAGCGCCATCTACATTGAGTTATTTTGGAGAGAACTTTGAACTAACCATTTTTGTGCATAGTGCATAGATAATATATATCTAGCGGATTATAATAATAATACGTCTTAACGCGAGCGAAGCTAAAAGCTAGTTATAATATATAATAAGATAATATTATTGATAGATCTTTGTCACCATACATAGACTCGCGATGATGTTGCGGAATTTTAAATTTGCCATGGTTTTTGTAATACTTTAATGAAATTTTACATCATGCAAACGGGTGTATCAAAGGATATAATCTGACCAACAGTTTTTTTTTTTTTATTATTATAATTGGGCCTAATTGTGGTCATGTTTAACGCATAATATATACTACATTGTAGGCAACTAATTTGGTGCCCTTTAAACCTATTAATAGAACAATCGTGTACTTTACAATTGCCATTTTAAGTTTTACATGTAATTTTAATTTGTTTTACTTTAACTGGATAAAAATATTTGCCAATATGCCTATACCTACATGTATGAGATTGTAATTGCAACTCTTGTTGATTGTGACCAGTTTTTATGTGTAGGTACATACATACATAACTGTGTGTCTACCATATCAGGGTAACATTAAGGATATTGGCTATAGTCTAAATTATAACAAGTTGGCAATGATCACTAACCCTCTCAGGCAATTATTTATATTCTGCTCCGTTGACATTTCAGGTTTGGATACATACTGGATGTATGATGCTGCCGCTCAAAAGCTGTTATGTTTGCCCGCCCGCCGCTGATTGCTTTCGTCTATTTTAACATGGTAAGTGTCAAAAGCAAATTTTATATATAGTATAATATATTCATAGTCTTCTTTGGCCAAACAAAAATCCATTTATCAGTGGAACAATCGATTTTATTTTTTCCATAATAGAAATAGGGGACCACCGTGTCTGTCTGTCTGTCTGACCTTTGAAGGGCAGCCATGTTTGGAACTGTAATGTGTAGCCGAAGTGAAATTTTCACAAAAGTCTCACCAAGTGTCTGAAACGAAAATTAGCGATAAATTACCTACGTTAATAGATTGCTAATACATTTTCAAACGCAGATTGGTGGGTTGCTGAAACCTTAAAAAACTGACTGTTTGTCAACACTGTTACCAAGTTAATTAACATTAACTAGCTAATAAATTGCCACATGTCCATGTGATATTATTAATCAAATTCATATTATTGAGAACAACTAATTATTAAGTTATGTATAAGTGTTACATAATATTTTGATATATGACTGTGTGTGTGTTTAATCTGTAAACTACATAGAAATGGTAAACATTCTACATTTACATAATATTAACTTTTTCATAAATTACACTGCCATCAGGGTGGAACTAAATTAACAGTTACAATTTTGTAAATTGCATAAGGATCGCATTGAAATATTTGATTGTTAAAAGGCTATTTGTTTTTCAATCATTATAATATGCAATGATCAATACACTATACAATAATATATAACTTGATCCATCCTCCGCTCTTGTATTTATTCGCTTACAAATTATTTATTATAACCGTCATCTCGATATTCGAAACGTTCGAAACGTAGCTCGTCGTGTGTGGCCCGTAAATGTAAACAAGAAGCGTGTGCGATATCATTATTAATGCATAGTTATACGTAACCATAACAATAGTTAAAAATTACCTACACGGCGGTGGAAGTGACAATTACAATTTGAATCACCGCGACATGTAAATTTGTAGCATATCAGAGATCAGCGTTGAAATGGTCAATCGGCGTTAGTAAGCAGCGGCTAAATTGTACAAGTGAAATTAATAGGTATGCCATATATAACAGGCAACTGTTTAATTTTCACATTAATTAAAAACCAACGAACAATATTTATTTTTTCCATAATTACACTGAAAAACAGGCAGTTGTTTGATTTTCACATGAATTTAACACCGACCGACAAAAAATTTGATTTCTTTCAATATTTTTTTTTTCTGAATTTCACTCAAAAACAAGGCAATTGTTTGATTTTTTTTTTCTCTTAATTTCACTCAAAAACAAGGCAATTGTTTGATTTTCACATGAATTTAACACCGACCGACAAAAAGTTTGATTTCTTTCAATATTTTTTTTTTCTGAATTTCACTCAAAAACAAGGCAATTGTTTGTTTTTTTTTTTCTCTTAATGTCATTCAAAAACAAGGCAATTGTTTGATTTTCACATGAATTTAACACCGACCGACAAAAAGTTTGATTTCTTTCAATTATTTTTTATCTGAATTTCACTCAAAAACAAGGCAATTGTTTGATTTTTTTTCTCTTAATTTCACTCAAAAACAAGGCAATTGTTTGATTTTCACATGAATTTAACACCGACCGACGAAAAGTTTGATTTCTTTCAATTTGTTTTTTCTAAATTTCACTCAATAACCAGGCAATTGTTAGATTTTTTTTTTCTCTTAATTTCACTCACAAACAAGGCAATCGTTTGATTTTCACATGAATTTAACACCGACCGACAAAAAGTTTGATTTCTTTCAATATTTTTTTTTTCTAAATTTCACTCAATAACCAGGCAATTGTATGATTTTTTTTTTCTCTTAATTTCTCTCAAAAACAAGGCAATTGTTTGATTTTCACATGAATTAAACACCGACCGACAAAAAGTTTGATTTCTTTCAATATTTTTTTTTTCTGAATTTCACTCAAAAACAAGAAGGCAATTGTTTGATTTTTTTTTTCTCTTAATTTCACTCAAAAACATGGCAATTGTTTGATTTTCACATGAATTTAACACCGACCGACAAAAAGTTTGATTTCTTTCATATTTTTTTTCTAAATTTCACTCAATAACCAGGCAATTGTTTGTTTTTTTTTTTTTTCTTAATTTCACTCAAAAACAAGGCAATTGTTTGATTTTCACATGAATTTAACACCGACCGACGAAAAGTTTGATTTCTTCCATTTTTTTTTCTAAATTTCACTCAATAACCAGGCAATTGTTTGTTTTTTTTGTCTCTTAATTTCACTCAAAAACAAGGCAATCGTTTGATTTTCACATGAATTTAACACCGACCGACAAAAAGTTTGATTTCTTTCAATATTTTTTTTTTCTAAATTTCACTCAATAACCAGGCAATTGTTTGATTTTTTTTTCTCTTAATTTCACTCAAAAACAAGGCATTTGTTTGATTTTCACATGAATTTAACACCGACCGACAAAAAGTTTGATTTCTTTCAATATTTATTTTTTCTGAATTTTACTCAAAAACAAGGCAATTGATTGATTTTTTTTTTCTCTTAATTTCTCTCAAAAACAAGGCAATTGTTTGATTTTCACATGAATTGAACACCGACCTACAAAAAGTTTGATTTCTTTCAATATTTTTTTTTCTGAATTTCACTCAAAAACAAGGCAATTGTTTGATTTTTTGTCTCTTAATTTCACTCAAAAACAAGGCAATTGTTTGATTTTCACATGAATTTAACACCGACAGACAAAAAGTTTGATTTCATTCAATTTTTTTTTCTGAATTTCACTCAAAAACAAGGCAATTGTTTGTTTTTTTTTCTCTTAATTTCACTCAAAAACAAGGCAATTGTTTGATTTTCACATGAATTTAACACCGACCGACAAAAAGTTTGATTTCTTTCAATATTTTTTTTTTCTGAATTTCACTCAAAAACAAGGCAATTGTTTGATTTTTTTTTTCTCTTAGTTTCATTCAAAAACAAGGCAATTGTTTGATCTTCACATGAATTTAACACCGACCGACAAAAAGTTTGATTTCTTTCAATTATTTTTTTTCTGAATTTCACTCAAAAACAAGGCAATTGTTTGATTTTTTTTTTCTCTTAATTTCACTCAAAAACAAGGCAATTGTTTGATTTTTACATGAATTTAACACCGACCGACAAAAAGTTTGATATCTTTCAATATTTTTTTTTCTGAATTTCACTCAAAAACAAGGCAATTGTTTGATTTTTTTTCTCTCTTAATTTCATTCAAAAACAAGGCAATTGTTTGATTTTCACATGAATTTAACACCGACCGACAAAAAATTTGATTTCTTTCAATTTTTTTTTCTGAATTTCACTCAAAAACAAGGCAATTGTTTGATTTTTTTTTTCTCTTATTTTCACTCAAAAACAAGGCAATCGTTTGATTTTCACATGAATTTAACACCGACCGACAAAAAGTTTGATTTCTTTCAATATTTTTTTTTTCTGAATTTCACTCAAAAACAAGGCAATTGTTTGATTTTTTTTTTCTCTTAATTTCATTCAAAAACAAGGCAATTGTTTGATTATCACATGAATTTAACACCGACCGACAAAAAGTTTGATTTCTTTCAATAATTTTTTTCCTGAATTTCACTCAAAAACAAGGCAATTGTTTGATTTTTTTTTCTCTTAATTTCACTCAAAACAAAGGCAATTGTTTGATTTTCACATGAATTTAACACCGACCGACGAAAAGTTTATTTCTTTCAATTTTTTTTTTCTAAATTTCACTCAATAACCAGGCAATTGTTTGATTTTTTTTTCTCTTAATTTCACTCAAAAACAAGGCAATTGTTTGATTTTCACATGAATTTAACACCGACCGACAAAAAGTTTGATTTCTTTCATTTTTTTTTTTCTAAATTTCACTCAATAACCAGGCAATTGTTTGTTTTTTTTTTCTCTTAATTTCACTCAAAAACAAGGCAATCGTTTGATTTTCACATGAATTTAACACCGACCGACAAAAAGTTTGATTTCTTTCAATATTTTTTTTTTCTGAATTTCACTCAAAAACAAGGCAATTGTTTGATTTTTTTTTTCTCTTAATTTCATTCAAAAACAAGGCAATTGTTTGATTTTCACATGAATTTAACACCGACCGACAGAAAGTTTGATTTCTTTCAATTATTTTTTTTCTGAATTTCACTCAAAAACAAGGCAATTGTTTGAGTATTTTTTTCTCTTAATTTCACTCAAAAACAAGGCAATTGTTTGATTTTTACATGAATTTAACACCGACCGACAAAAAGTTTGATATCTTTCAATATTTTTTTTTTCTAAATTTCACTCAATAACCAGGCAATTGTTTGATTTTTTTTTTCTCTTAATTTCACTCAAAAACAAGGCAATTGTTTGATTTTCACATGAATTTAAAACCGACCGACAAAAAGTTTGATTTCTTTCTATTTTTTTTTTTTTCTAAATTTCACTCAATAACCAGGCAATTGTTTGATTTTTTTTTTCTCTTAATTTCACTCAAAAACAAGGCAATTGTTAGATTTTCATATGAATTTAACACCGACCGACAAAATGGTTGATTTCTTTCAATATTTTTTTTCTGAATTTCACTCAAAAACAAGGCAATTAAGGATATTGGCTATAGTCTTAATTATAACAAGTTGGCAATGATCACTTACCCTCTCAGGCAATTATTTATATTCTGCTCCGTTGACATTTCAGGTTTGGATACATACTGGATGTATGATGCTGCCGCTCAAAAGCTGTTATGTTTGCCCGCCCGCCGCTGATTGCTCTCGTCTATTTTAACATGGTTAGTGTCAAAAGCAAATTTTATATATAGTATTATATATTCATAGTCTTCTTTGGCCAAACAAAAATCCATTTACCAGTGGAACAATCGATTTTATTTGTTCCATAATAGAAATAGGGGACCACCGTGTCTGTCTGTCTGTCTGACCTTTGAAGGGCAGCCATGTTTGGAACTGTAATGTGTAGCCGAAGTGAAATTTTCACAAAAGTCTCACCAAGTGTCTGAAACGAAAATTAGCGATAAATTACCTACGTTAATAGATTGCTAATACATTTTCAAACGCAGATTGGTGGGTTGCTGAACCCTTCAAAAACTGACTGTTTGTCAACACTGTTACCAAGTTAATTAACATTAACTAGCTAATAAATTGCCACATGTCCATGTGATATTATTAATCAAATTCATATTATTGAGAACAACTAATTATTAAGTTATGTATAAGTGTTACATAATATTTTGATATATGACTGTGTGTGTGTGTTTAATCTGTAAACTCCATAGAAATGGTAAACATTCTACATTTACATAATATTAACTTTTTCATAAATTACACTGCCATCAGGGTGGAACTAAATTAACAGTTACAATTTTGTAAATTGCATAAGGATCGCATTGAAATATTTGATTGTTGAAAGGCTATTTGTTTTTGAATAATTATAATATGCACTGATCAATACACTATACAATAATATATAACTTGATCCATCCTCCGCTCTTGTATTTATTCGCTTACAAATTATTTATTATAACCGTCATCTCGATATTCGAAACGTTCGAAACGTAGCTCGTCGTGTGTGGCCCGTAAATGTAAACAAGAAGCGTGTGCGATATCATTATTAATGCATAGTTATACGTAACCATAACAATAGTTAAAAATTACCTACACGGCGGTGGAAGTGACAATTACAATTTGAATCACCGCGACATGTAAATTTGTAGCACATCAGAGATCAGCGTTGAAATGGTCAATCGGCGTTAGTAAGCAGCGGCTAAATCGTACAAGTGAAATTAATAGGTATGCCATATATAACAGGCAACTGTTTAATTTTCACATTAATTAAAAACCAACGGACAATATTTTTTTTTTCCATAATTACACTGAAAAACAGGCAATTGTTTGATTTTCACATGAATTTAACACCGACCGACAAAAAATTTGATTTCTTTCAATTTTTTTTTTCTGAATTTCACTCAAAAACAAGGCAATTGTTTGATTTTTTTTTCTCTTAATTTCACTCAAAAACAAGGCAATTGTTTGATTTTCACATGAATTTAACACCGACCGACAAAAAGTTTGATTTCTTTCATATTTTTTTTCTAAATTTCACGCAATAACCAGGCAATTGTTTGTTTTTTTTTTCTCTTAATTTCACTCAAAAACAAGGCAATTGTTTGATTTTCACATGAATTTAACACCGACCGACAAAAAATTTGATTTCTTTCAATTTTTTTTTTCTGAATTTCACTCAAAAACAAGGCAATTGTTTGATTTTTTTTCTCTTAATTTCACTCAAAAACAAGGCATTTGTTTGATTTTCACATGAATTTAACACCGACAAACAAAAAGTTTGATTTCATTCAATTTTTTTTTCTGAATTTCACTCAAAAACAAGGCAATTGTTTGATTTTTTTTCTCTTAATTTCATTCAAAAACAAGGCAATTGTTTGATTATCACATGAATTTAACACCGACCGACAAAAAGTTTGATTTCTTTCAATAATTTTTTTCCTGAATTTCACTCAAAAACAAGGCAATTGTTTGATTTTTTTTTCTCTTAATTTCACTCAAAACAAAGGCAATTGTTTGATTTTCACATGAATTTAACACCGACAGACAAAAAGTTTGATTTCATTCAATTTTTTTTTTCTGAATTTCACTCAAAAACAAGGCAATTGTTTGATTTTTTTTTTCACTTAATTTCACTCAAAAACAAGGCAATTGTTTGATTTTCACATGAATTTAACACCGACCGACAAAAAATTTGATTTCTTTCAATTTTTTTTTCTGAATTTCACTCAAAAACAAGGCAATTGTTTGATTTTTTTTTTCTCTTATTTTCACTCAAAAACAAGGCAATCGTTTGATTTTCACATGAATTTAACACCGACCGACAAAAAGTTTGATTTCTTTCAATATTTTTTTTTTCTGAATTTCACTCAAAAGCAAGGCAATTGTTTGATTTTTTTTTCTCTTAATTTCATTCAAAAACAAGGCAATTGTTTGATTATCACATGAATTTAACACCGACCGACAAAAAGTTTGATTTCTTTCAATAATTTTTTTCCTGAATTTCACTCAAAAACAAGGCAATTGTTTGATTTTTTTTTCTCTTAATTTCACTCAAAACAAAGGCAATTGTTTGATTTTCACATGAATTTAACACCAACCGACGAAAAGTTTGATTTCTTTCAATTTTATTTTTTCCAAATTTCACTCAATAACCAGGCAACTGTTTGATTTTTTTTTTCTCTTAATTTCACTCAAAAACAAGGCAATTGTTTGATTTTCACATGAATTTAACACCGACCGACAAAAAGTTTGATTTCTTTCATTTTTTTTTTTCTAAATTTCACTCACTAACCAGGCAATTGTTTGTTTTTTTTTTCTCTTAATTTCACTCAAAAACAAGGCAATCGTTTGATTTTCACGTGAATTTAACACCGACCGACAAAAAGTTTGATTTCTTTCAATATTTTTTTTTTCTGAATTTCACTCAAAAACAAGGCAATTGTTTGATTTTTTTTTTCTCTTAATTTCATTCAAAAACAAGGCAATTTTTTAATTTTCACATGAATTTAACACCGACCGACAAAAAGTTTGATTTCTTTCAATTATTTTTTTTCTGAATTTCACTCAAAAACAAGGCAATTGTTTGAGTATTTTTTTCTCTTAATTTCACTCAAAAACAAGGCAATTGTTTGATTTTTACATGAATTTAACACCGACCGACAAAAAGTTTGATATCTTTCAATATTTTTTTTTTCTAAATTTCACTCAATAACCAGGCAATTGTTTGATTTTTTTTTTCTCTTTATTTCACTCAAAAACAAGGCAATTGTTTGATTTTCACATGAATTTAAAACCGACCGACAAAAAGTTTGATTTCTTTCTATTTTTTTTTTTTCTAAATTTCACTCAATAACCAGGCAATTGCTTGATTTTTTTTTTCTCTTAATTTCACTCAAAAACAAGGCAATTGTTAGATTTTCACATGAATTTAACACCGACCGACAAAAAGGTTGATTTCTTTCAATTTTTTTTTTTCTGAATTTCACTCAAAAACAAGGCAATTAAGGATATTGGCTATAGTCTTAATTATAACAAGTTGGCAATGATCACTTACCCTCTCAGGCAATTATTTATATTCTGCTCCGTTGACATTTCAGGTTTGGATACATACTGGATGTATGATGCTGCCGCTCAAAAGCTGTTATGTTTGCCCGCCCGCCGCTGATTGCTCTCGTCTATTTTAACATGGTAAGTGTCAAAAGCAAATTTTATATATAGTATAATATATTCATAGTCTTCTTTGGCCAAACAAAAATCCATTTACCAGTGGAACAATCGATTTTATTTGTTCCATAATAGAAATAGGGGACCACCGTGTCTGTCTGTCTGTCTGACCTTTGAAGGGCAGCCATGTTTGGAACTGTAATGTGTAGCCGAAGTGAAATTTTCACAAAAGTCTCACCAAGTGTCTGAAACGAAAATTAGCGATAAATTACCTACGTTAATAGATTGCTAATACATTTTCAAACGCAGATTGGTGGGTTGCTGAACCCTTCAAAAACTGACTGTTTGTCAACACTGTTACCAAGTTAATTAACATTAACTAGCTAATAAATTGCCACATGTCCATGTGATATTATTAATCAAATTCATATTATTGAGAACAACTAATTATTAAGTTATGTATAAGTGTTACATAATATTTTGATATATGACTGTGTGTGTGTTTAATCTGTAAACTCCATAGAAATGGTAAACATTCTACATTTACATAATATTAACTTTTTCATAAATTACACTGCCATCAGGGTGGAACTAAATTAACAGTTACAATTTTGTAAATTGCATAAGGATCGCATTGAAATATTTGATTGTTGAAAGGCTATTTGTTTTTCAATAATTATAAAATGCACTGATCAATACACTATACAATAATATATAACTTGATCCATCCTCCGCTCTTGTATTTATTCGCTTACAAATTATTTATTATAACCGTCATCTCGATATTCGAAACGTTCGAAACGTAGCTCGTCGTGTGTGGCCCGTAAATGTAAACAAGAAGCGTGTGCGATATCATTATTAATGCATAGTTATACGTAACCATAACAATAGTTAAAAACTACCTACACGGCGGTGGAAGTGACAATTACAATTTGAATCACCGCGACATGTAAATTTGTAGCACATCAGAGATCAGCGTTGAAATGGTCAATCGGCGTTAGTAAGCAGCGGCTAAATCGTACAAGTGAAATTAATAGGTATGCCATATATAACAGGCAACTGTTTAATTTTCACATTAATTAAAAACCAACGGACAATTTTTTTTTTTTCCATAATTACACTGAAAAACAGGCAATTGTTTGATTTTCACATGAATTTAACACCGACCGACAAAAAATTTGATTTCTTTCAATTTTTTTTTTCTGAATTTCACTCAAAAACAAGGCAATTGTTTGATTTTTTTTTCTCTTAATTTCACTCAAAAACAAGGCAATTGTTTGATTTTTTTTTCTCTTAATTTCACTCAAAAACAAGGCAATTGTTTGATTTTCACATGAATTTAACACCGACCGACAAAAAGTTTGATTTCTTTCAATATTTTTTTTTTCTGAATTTCACTCAAAAACAATGCAATTGTTTAATTTTTTTTTTCTCTTAATTTCACTCAAAAACAGGGCAATTGTTTGATTTTCACATGAATTTAACACCGACCGACAAAAAGTTTGATTTCTTTAATTTTTTTTTTCTGAATTTCACTCAATAACCAGGCAATTGTTTGATTTTTTTTTCTCTTAATTTCACTCAAAAACAAGGCAATTGTTAGATTTTCACATGAATTTAACACCGACCGACAAAAAGTTTGATTTCTTTCAATTTTTTTTTCTGAATTTCACTCAAAAACAAGGCAATTAAGGATATTGGCTATAGTCTAAATTATAACAAGTTGGCAATGATCACTAACCCTCTCAGGCAATTATTTATATTCAGCTCCGTTGACATTTCAGGTTTGGATACATACTGGATGTATGATGCTGCCGCTCAAAAGCTGTTATGTTTGCCCGCCCGCCGCTGATTGCTTTCGTCTATTTTTACATGGTAAGTGTCAAAATCAAATTTATATATAGTATAATATATTCATAGTTTTCTTTGGCCAAACAAAAATCCATTTACCAGTGGAACAATCGATTTTATTTGTTCCATAATAGAAATAGGGGACCACCGTGTCTGTCTGACCTTTGAAGGGCAGCCATGTTTGGAACTGTAATGTGTAGCCGAAGTGAAATTTTCACAAAAGTCTCACCAAGTGTCTGAAACGAAAATTAGCGATAAATTACCTACGTTAATAGATTGCTAATACATTTTCAAACGCAGATTGGTGGGTTGCTGAACCCTTCAAAAACTGACTGTTTGTCAACACTGTTACCAAGTTAATTAACATTAACTAGCTAATAAATTGCCACATGTCCATGTGATATTATTAATCAAATTCATATGATTGAGAACAACTTATTATTAAGTTATGTATAAGTGTTACATAATATTTTGATATATGACTGTGTGTGTGTTTAATCTGTAAACTCCATAGAAATGGTAAACATTCTACATTTACATAATATTAACTTTTTCATAAATTACACTGCCATCAGGGTGGAACTAAATTAACAGTTACAATTTTGTAAATTGCATAAGGATCGCATTGAAATATTTGATTGTTGAAAGGCTATTTGTTTTTCAATAATTATAATATGCACTGATCAATACACTATACAATAATATATAACTTGATCCATCCTCCGCTCTTGTATTTATTCGCTTACAAATTATTTATTATAACCGTCATCTCGATATTCGAAACGTTCGAAACGTAGCTCGTCGTGTGTGGCCCGTAAATGTAAACAAGAAGCGTGTGCGATATCATTATTAATGCATAGTTATACGTAACCATAACAATAGTTAAAAATTACCTACACGGCGGTGGAAGTGACAATTACAATTTGAATCACCGCGACATGTAAATTTGTAGCACATCAGAGATCAGCGTTGAAATAGTCAATCGGCGTTAGTAAGCAGCGGCTAAATTGTACAAGTGAAATTAAAAGATATGCCATATATAACAGGCAACTGTTTAATTTTCACATTAATTAAAAACCAACGGACAATATTTTTTTTTTTCCATAATTACACTGAAAAACAGGCAATTGTTTGATTTTCACATGAATTTAACACCGACCGACAAAAAAAAAGATTTCTTTCAATTTTTTTTTCTCTGAATTTCACTCAAAAACAAGGCAATTGTTTGATTTTTTTTTTCTCTTAATTTCACTCAAAAACAAGGCAATTGTTTGATTTTCACATGAATTTAACACCGACCGACAAAAAGTTTGATTTCTTTCAATTTTTTTTTCTGAATTTCACTCAAAAACAAGGCAATTGTTTGATTTTTTTTTTCTCTTAATTTCACTCAAAAACAAGGCAATTGTTTGATTTTTTTTTCTCTTAATTTCACTCAAAAACAAGGCAATTGTTTGATTTTCACATGAATGTAACACCGACCGACAAAAAGTTTGATTTCTTTCAATTTTTTTTTCTGAATTTCACTCAAAAACAATGCAATTGTTTGTTTTTTTTTCTCTTAATTTCACTCAAAAACAAGGCAATTGTTTGATTTTCACATGAATTTAACACCGACCGACAAAAAGTTTGATTTCTTTCAATATTTTTTTTTTCTGAATTTCACTCAAAAACAAGGCAATTGTTTGATTTTTTTTTCTCTTAATTTCACTCAAAAACAAGGCAATTGTTTGATTTTCACATGAATTTAACACCGACCGACAAAAAGATTGATTTCTTTCAATTATTTTTTTTCTGAATTTCACTCAAAAACAAGGCAATTGTTTGATTTTTTTTTCTCTTAATTTCACTGAAAAACAAGGCAATTGTTTGATTTTTTTTTCTCTTAATTTCACTCAAAAACAAGGCAATTGTTTGATTTTCACATGAATTTAACACCGACCGACAAAAAGTTTGATTTCTTTCAATTTTTTTTTCTGAATTTCACTCAAAAACAAGGCAATTGTTTGATTTTTTTTCTCTTAATTTCACTGAAAAACAAGGCAATTGTTTGATTTTTTTTTTCTCTTAATTTCACTCAAAAACAAGGCAATTGTTTGATTTTCACATGAATTTAACACCGACCGACAAAAAGTTTGATTTCTTTCAATTTTTTTTTCTGAATTTCACTCAATAACAAGGCAATTGTTTGATTTTTTTTTTCTCTTAATTTCACTCAAAAACAAGGCAATTGTTTGTTTTTTTTTCTCTTAATTTCACTCAAAAACAAGGCAATTGTTTGATTTTTACATGAATTTTACACCGACCGACAAAAAGTTTGATTTCTTTCAATATTTTTTTTTTCTGAATTTCACTCAAAAACAAGGCAATTGTTTGATTTTTTTTTCTCTTAATTTCACTCAAAAACAAGGCAATTGTTTGATTTTTACATGAATTTAACACCGACCGACAAAAAGTTTGATATCTTTCAATATTTTTTTTTCTGAATTTCACTCAAAAACAAGGCAATTGTTTGATTTTTTTTCTCTCTTTATTTCATTCAAAAACAAGGCAATTGTTTGATTTTCACATGAATTTAACACCGACCGACAAAAAATTTGATTTCTTTCAATTTTTTTTTCTGAATTTCACTCAAAAACAAGGCAATTGTTTGATTTTTTTTTTCTCTTATTTTCACTCAAAAACAAGGCAATCGTTTGATTTTCACATGAATTTAACACCGACCGACAAAAAGTTTGATTTCTTTCAATATTTTTTTTTTCTGAATTTCACTCAAAAACAAGGCAATTGTTTGATTTTTTTTTCTCTTAATTTCATTCAAAAACAAGGCAATTGTTTGATTATCACATGAATTTAACACCGACCGACAAAAAGTTTGATTTCTTTCAATAATTTTTTTCCTGAATTTCACTCAAAAACAAGGCAATTGTTTGATTTTTTTTTCTCTTAATTTCACTCAAAACAAAGGCAATTGTTTGATTTTCACATGAATTTAACACCGACCGACGAAAAGTTTATTTCTTTCAATTTTTTTTTTCTAAATTTCACTCAATAACCAGGCAAATGTTTGATTTTTACTTTAAAACAAGGCAATTAAGGATATTGGCTATAGTCTTAATTATAACAAGTTGGCAATGATCACTTACCCTCTCAGGCAATTATTTATATTCTGCTCCGTTGACATTTCAGGTTTGGATACATACTGGATGTATGATGCTGCCGCTCAAAAGCTGTTATGTTTGCCCGCCCGCCGCTGATTGCTCTCGTCTATTTTAACATGGTAAGTGTCAAAAGCAAATTTTATATATAGTATAATATATTCATAGTCTTCTTTGGCCAAACAAAAATCCATTTACCAGTGGAACAATCGATTTTATTTGTTCCATAATAGAAATAGGGGACCACCGTGTCTGTCTGTCTGTCTGACCTTTGAAGGGCAGCCATGTTTGGAACTGTAATGTGTAGCCGAAGTGAAATTTTCACAAAAGTCTCACCAAGTGTCTGAAACGAAAATTAGCGATAAATTACCTACGTTAATAGATTGCTAATACATTTTCAAACGCAGATTGGTGGGTTGCTGAACCCTTCAAAAACTGACTGTTTGTCAACACTGTTACCAAGTTAATTAACATTAACTAGCTAATAAATTGCCACATGTCCATGTGATATTATTAATCAAATTCATATTATTGAGAACAACTAATTATTAAGTTATGTATAAGTGTTACATAATATTTTGATATATGACTGTGTGTGTGTTTAATCTGTAAACTCCATAGAAATGGTAAACATTCTACATTTACATAATATTAACTTTTTCATAAATTACACTGCCATCAGGGTGGAACTAAATTAACAGTTACAATTTTGTAAATTGCATAAGGATCGCATTGAAATATTTGATTGTTGAAAGGCTATTTGTTTTTCAATAATTATAATATGCACTGATCAATACACTATACAATAATATATAACTTGATCCATCCTCCGCTCTTGTATTTATTCGCTTACAAATTATTTATTATAACCGTCATCTCGATATTCGAAACGTTCGAAACGTAGCTCGTCGTGTGTGGCCCGTAAATGTAAACAAGAAGCGTGTGCGATATCATTATTAATGCATAGTTATACGTAACCATAACAATAGTTAAAAATTACCTACACGGCGGTGGAAGTGACAATTACAATTTGAATCACCGCGACATGTAAATTTGTAGCACATCAGAGATCAGCGTTGAAATGGTCAATCGGCGTTAGTAAGCAGCGGCTAAATCGTACAAGTGAAATTAATAGGTATGCCATATATAACAGGCAACTGTTTAATTTTCACATTAATTAAAAACCAACGGACAATATTTTTTTTTTCCATAATTACACTGAAAAACAGGCAATTGTTTGATTTTCACATGAATTTAACACCGACCGACAAAAAATTTGATTTCTTTCAATTTTTTTTTCTGAATTTCACTCAAAAACAAGGCAATTGTTTGATTTTTTTTTCTCTTAATTTCACTCAAAAACAAGGCAATTGTTTGATTTTCACATGAATTTAACACCGACCGACAAAAAGTTTGATTTCTTTCATATTTTTTTTCTAAATTTCACGCAATAACCAGGCAATTGTTTGTTTTTTTTTTCTCTTAATTTCACTCAAAAACAAGGCAATTGTTTGATTTTCACATGAATTTAACACCGACCGACAAAAAATTTGATTTCTTTCAATTTTTTTTTTTCTGAATTTCACTCAAAAACAAGGCAATTGTTTGATTATTTTTCTCTTAATTTCACTCAAAAACAAGGCAATTGTTTGATTTTCACATGAATTTAACACCGACAAACAAAAAGTTTGATTTCTTTAATTTTTTTTTTCTGAATTTCACTCAATAACCAGGCAATTGTTTGATTTTTTTTTCTCTTAATTTCACTCAAAAACAAGGCAATTGTTAGATTTTCACATGAATTTAACACCGACCGACAAAAAGTTTGATTTCTTTCAATTTTTTTTTCTGAATTTCACTCAAAAACAAGGCAATTAAGGATATTGGCTATAGTCTAAATTATAACAAGTTGGCAATGATCACTAACCCTCTCAGGCAATTATTTATATTCAGCTCCGTTGACATTTCAGGTTTGGATACATACTGGATGTATGATGCTGCCGCTCAAAAGCTGTTATGTTTGCCCGCCCGCCGCTGATTGCTTTCGTCTATTTTTACATGGTAAGTGTCAAAATCAAATTTATATATAGTATAATATATTCATAGTTTTCTTTGGCCAAACAAAAATCCATTTACCAGTGGAACAATCGATTTTATTTGTTCCATAATAGAAATAGGGGACCACCGTGTCTGTCTGACCTTTGAAGGGCAGCCATGTTTGGAACTGTAATGTGTAGCCGAAGTGAAATTTTCACAAAAGTCTCACCAAGTGTCTGAAACGAAAATTAGCGATAAATTACCTACGTTAATAGATTGCTAATACATTTTCAAACGCAGATTGGTGGGTTGCTGAACCCTTCAAAAACTGACTGTTTGTCAACACTGTTACCAAGTTAATTAACATTAACTAGCTAATAAATTGCCACATGTCCATGTGATATTATTAATCAAATTCATATGATTGAGAACAACTTATTATTAAGTTATGTATAAGTGTTACATAATATTTTGATATATGACTGTGTGTGTGTTTAATCTGTAAACTCCATAGAAATGGTAAACATTCTACATTTACATAATATTAACTTTTTCATAAATTACACTGCCATCAGGGTGGAACTAAATTAACAGTTACAATTTTGTAAATTGCATAAGGATCGCATTGAAATATTTGATTGTTGAAAGGCTATTTGTTTTTCAATAATTATAATATGCACTGATCAATACACTATACAATAATATATAACTTGATCCATCCTCCGCTCTTGTATTTATTCGCTTACAAATTATTTATTATAACCGTCATCTCGATATTCGAAACGTTCGAAACGTAGCTCGTCGTGTGTGGCCCGTAAATGTAAACAAGAAGCGTGTGCGATATCATTATTAATGCATAGTTATACGTAACCATAACAATAGTTAAAAATTACCTACACGGCGGTGGAAGTGACAATTACAATTTGAATCACCGCGACATGTAAATTTGTAGCACATCAGAGATCAGCGTTGAAATAGTCAATCGGCGTTAGTAAGCAGCGGCTAAATTGTACAAGTGAAATTAAAAGATATGCCATATATAACAGGCAACTGTTTAATTTTCACATTAATTAAAAACCAACGGACAATATTTTTTTTTTTCCATAATTACACTGAAAAACAGGCAATTGTTTGATTTTCACATGAATTTAACACCGACCGACAAAAAAAAAGATTTCTTTCAATTTTTTTTTCTCTGAATTTCACTCAAAAACAAGGCAATTGTTTGATTTTTTTTTTCTCTTAATTTCACTCAAAAACAAGGCAATTGTTTGATTTTCACATGAATTTAACACCGACCGACAAAAAGTTTGATTTCTTTCAATTTTTTTTTCTGAATTTCACTCAAAAACAAGGCAATTGTTTGATTTTTTTTTTCTCTTAATTTCACTCAAAAACAAGGCAATTGTTTTTGAGTGAAATGTCTGTCTGACCTTTGAAGGGCAGCCATGTTTGGAACTGTAATGTGTAGCCGAAGTGAAATTTTCACAAAAGTCTCACCAAGTGTCTGAAACGAAAATTAGCGATAAATTACCTACGTTAATAGATTGCTAATACATTTTCAAACGCAGATTGGTGGGTTGCTGAACCCTTCAAAAACTGACTGTTTGTCAACACTGTTACCAAGTTAATTAACATTAACTAGCTAATAAATTGCCACATGTCCATGTGATATTATTAATCAAATTCATATTATTGAGAACAACTAATTATTAAGTTATGTATAAGTGTTACATAATATTTTGATATATGACTGTGTGTGTGTTTAATCTGTAAACTCCATAGAAATGGTAAACATTCTACATTTACATAATATTAACTTTTTCATAAATTACACTGCCATCAGGGTGGAACTAAATTAACAGTTACAATTTTGTAAATTGCATAAGGATCGCATTGAAATATTTGATTGTTGAAAGGCTATTTGTTTTTCAATAATTATAATATGCACTGATCAATACACTATACAATAATATATAACTTGATCCATCCTCCGCTCTTGTATTTATTCGCTTACAAATTATTTATTATAACCGTCATCTCGATATTCGAAACGTTCGAAACGTAGCTCGTCGTGTGTGGCCCGTAAATGTAAACAAGAAGCGTGTGCGATATCATTATTAATGCATAGTTATACGTAACCATAACAATAGTTAAAAATTACCTACACGGCGGTGGAAGTGACAATTACAATTTGAATCACCGCGACATGTAAATTTGTAGCACATCAGAGATCAGCGTTGAAATGGTCAATCGGCGTTAGTAAGCAGCGGCTAAATCGTACAAGTGAAATTAATAGGTATGCCATATATAACAGGCAACTGTTTAATTTTCACATTAATTAAAAACCAACGGACAATATTTTTTTTTTCCATAATTACACTGAAAAACAGGCAATTGTTTGATTTTCACATGAATTTAACACCGACCGACAAAAAATTTGATTTCTTTCAATTTTTTTTTTCTGAATTTCACTCAAAAACAAGGCAATTGTTTGATTTTTTTTTCTCTTAATTTCACTCAAAAACAAGGCAATTGTTTGATTTTCACATGAATTTAACACCGACCGACAAAAAGTTTGATTTCTTTCATATTTTTTTTCTAAATTTCACGCAATAACCAGGCAATTGTTTGTTTTTTTTTTCTCTTAATTTCACTCAAAAACAAGGCAATTGTTTGATTTTCACATGAATTTAACACCGACCGACAAAAAATTTGATTTCTTTCAATTTTTTTTTTTCTGAATTTCACTCAAAAACAAGGCAATTGTTTGATTATTTTTCTCTTAATTTCACTCAAAAACAAGGCAATTGTTTGATTTTCACATGAATTTAACACCGACAAACAAAAAGTTTGATTTCTTTAATTTTTTTTTTCTGAATTTCACTCAATAACCAGGCAATTGTTTGATTTTTTTTTCTCTTAATTTCACTCAAAAACAAGGCAATTGTTAGATTTTCACATGAATTTAACACCGACCGACAAAAAGTTTGATTTCTTTCAATTTTTTTTTCTGAATTTCACTCAAAAACAAGGCAATTAAGGATATTGGCTATAGTCTAAATTATAACAAGTTGGCAATGATCACTAACCCTCTCAGGCAATTATTTATATTCAGCTCCGTTGACATTTCAGGTTTGGATACATACTGGATGTATGATGCTGCCGCTCAAAAGCTGTTATGTTTGCCCGCCCGCCGCTGATTGCTTTCGTCTATTTTTACATGGTAAGTGTCAAAATCAAATTTATATATAGTATAATATATTCATAGTTTTCTTTGGCCAAACAAAAATCCATTTACCAGTGGAACAATCGATTTTATTTGTTCCATAATAGAAATAGGGGACCACCGTGTCTGTCTGACCTTTGAAGGGCAGCCATGTTTGGAACTGTAATGTGTAGCCGAAGTGAAATTTTCACAAAAGTCTCACCAAGTGTCTGAAACGAAAATTAGCGATAAATTACCTACGTTAATAGATTGCTAATACATTTTCAAACGCAGATTGGTGGGTTGCTGAACCCTTCAAAAACTGACTGTTTGTCAACACTGTTACCAAGTTAATTAACATTAACTAGCTAATAAATTGCCACATGTCCATGTGATATTATTAATCAAATTCATATGATTGAGAACAACTTATTATTAAGTTATGTATAAGTGTTACATAATATTTTGATATATGACTGTGTGTGTGTTTAATCTGTAAACTCCATAGAAATGGTAAACATTCTACATTTACATAATATTAACTTTTTCATAAATTACACTGCCATCAGGGTGGAACTAAATTAACAGTTACAATTTTGTAAATTGCATAAGGATCGCATTGAAATATTTGATTGTTGAAAGGCTATTTGTTTTTCAATAATTATAATATGCACTGATCAATACACTATACAATAATATATAACTTGATCCATCCTCCGCTCTTGTATTTATTCGCTTACAAATTATTTATTATAACCGTCATCTCGATATTCGAAACGTTCGAAACGTAGCTCGTCGTGTGTGGCCCGTAAATGTAAACAAGAAGCGTGTGCGATATCATTATTAATGCATAGTTATACGTAACCATAACAATAGTTAAAAATTACCTACACGGCGGTGGAAGTGACAATTACAATTTGAATCACCGCGACATGTAAATTTGTAGCACATCAGAGATCAGCGTTGAAATAGTCAATCGGCGTTAGTAAGCAGCGGCTAAATTGTACAAGTGAAATTAAAAGATATGCCATATATAACAGGCAACTGTTTAATTTTCACATTAATTAAAAACCAACGGACAATATTTTTTTTTTTCCATAATTACACTGAAAAACAGGCAATTGTTTGATTTTCACATGAATTTAACACCGACCGACAAAAAAAAAGATTTCTTTCAATTTTTTTTTCTCTGAATTTCACTCAAAAACAAGGCAATTGTTTGATTTTTTTTTTCTCTTAATTTCACTCAAAAACAAGGCAATTGTTTGATTTTCACATGAATTTAACACCGACCGACAAAAAGTTTGATTTCTTTCAATTTTTTTTTCTGAATTTCACTCAAAAACAAGGCAATTGTTTGATTTTTTTTTTCTCTTAATTTCACTCAAAAACAAGGCAATTGTTTTTGAGTGAAATGTCTGTCTGACCTTTGAAGGGCAGCCATGTTTGGAACTGTAATGTGTAGCCGAAGTGAAATTTTCACAAAAGTCTCACCAAGTGTCTGAAACGAAAATTAGCGATAAATTACCTACGTTAATAGATTGCTAATACATTTTCAAACGCAGATTGGTGGGTTGCTGAACCCTTCAAAAACTGACTGTTTGTCAACACTGTTACCAAGTTAATTAACATTAACTAGCTAATAAATTGCCACATGTCCATGTGATATTATTAATCAAATTCATATTATTGAGAACAACTAATTATTAAGTTATGTATAAGTGTTACATAATATTTTGATATATGACTGTGTGTGTGTTTAATCTGTAAACTCCATAGAAATGGTAAACATTCTACATTTACATAATATTAACTTTTTCATAAATTACACTGCCATCAGGGTGGAACTAAATTAACAGTTACAATTTTGTAAATTGCATAAGGATCGCATTGAAATATTTGATTGTTGAAAGGCTATTTGTTTTTCAATAATTATAATATGCACTGATCAATACACTATACAATAATATATAACTTGATCCATCCTCCGCTCTTGTATTTATTCGCTTACAAATTATTTATTATAACCGTCATCTCGATATTCGAAACGTTCGAAACGTAGCTCGTCGTGTGTGGCCCGTAAATGTAAACAAGAAGCGTGTGCGATATCATTATTAATGCATAGTTATACGTAACCATAACAATAGTTAAAAATTACCTACACGGCGGTGGAAGTGACAATTACAATTTGAATCACCGCGACATGTAAATTTGTAGCACATCAGAGATCAGCGTTGAAATGGTCAATCGGCGTTAGTAAGCAGCGGCTAAATCGTACAAGTGAAATTAATAGGTATGCCATATATAACAGGCAACTGTTTAATTTTCACATTAATTAAAAACCAACGGACAATATTTTTTTTTTCCATAATTACAGACAGAAAGTTTGATTTCTTTCAATTATTTTTTTTCTGAATTTCACTCAAAAACAAGGCAATTGTTTGAGTATTTTTTTCTCTTAATTTCACTCAAAAACAAGGCAATTGTTTGATTTTTACATGAATTTAACTCCGACCGACAAAAAGTTTGATATCTTTCAATATTTTTTTTTTCTAAATTTCACTCAATAACCAGGCAATTGTTTGATTTTTTTTTTCTTTTAATTTCACTCAAAAACAAGGCAATTGTTTGATTTTCACATGAATTTAAAACCGACCGACAAAAAGTTTGATTTCTTTCTATTTTTTTTTTTTTCTAAATTTCACTCAATAACCAGGCAATTGTTTGATTTTTTTTTTCTCTTAATTTCATTCAAAAACAAGGCAATTGTTTGATTTTCACATGAATTTAACACCGACCGACAGAAAGTTTGATTTCTTTCAATTATTTTTTTTCTGAATTTCACTCAAAAACAAGGCTATTGTTTGATTTTTTTTTCTCTTAATTTCACTCAAAAACAAGGCAATTGTTTGATTTTCACATGAATTTAACACCGACCGACAAAAAGTTTGATTTCTTTCATATTTTTTTTCTAAATTTCACGCAATAACCAGGCAATTGTTTGTTTTTTTTTTCTCTTAATTTCACTCAAAAACAAGGCAATTGTTTGATTTTCACATGAATTTAACACCGACCGACAAAAAATTTGATTTCTTTCAATTTTTTTTTTCTGAATTTCACTCAAAAACAAGGCAATTGTTTGATTTTTTTTCTCTTAATTTCACTCAAAAACAAGGCAATTGTTTGATTTTCACATGAATTTAACACCGACACACAAAAAGTTTGATTTCATTCAATTTTTTTTTCTGAATTTCACTCAAAAACAAGGCAATTGTTTGATTTTTTTTTCTCTTAATTTCACTCAAAAACAAGGCAATTGTTTGATTTTCACATGAATTTAACACCGACAGACAAAAAGTTTTATTTCATTCAATTTTTTTTTTCTGAATTTCACTCAAAAACAAGGCAATTGTTTGATTTTTTTTTTCACTTAATTTCACTCAAAAACAAGGCAATTGTTTGATTTTCACATGAATTTAACACCGACCGACAAAAAATTTGATTTCTTTCAATTTTTTTTTCTGAATTTCACTCAAAAACATGGCAATTGTTTGATTTTTTTTTTCTCTTATTTTCACTCAAAAACAAGGCAATCGTTTGATTTTCACATGAATTTAACACCGACCGACAAAAAGTTTGATTTCTTTCAATATTTTTTTTTTCTGAATTTCACTCAAAAGCAAGGCAATTGTTTGATTTTTTTTTCTCTTAATTTCATTCAAAAACAAGGCAATTGTTTGATTATCACATGAATTTAACACCGACCGACAAAAAGTTTGATTTCTTTCAATAATTTTTTTCCTGAATTTCACTCAAAAACAAGGCAATTGTTTGATTTTTTTTTCTCTTAATTTCACTCAAAACAAAGGCAATTGTTTGATTTTCACATGAATTTAACACCGACCGACGAAAAGTTTGATTTCTTTCAATTTTATTTTTTCCAAATTTCACTCAATAACCAGGCAATTGTTTGATTTTTTTTTTCTCTTAATTTCACTCAAAAACAAGGCAATTGTTTGATTTTCACATGAATTTAACACCGACCGACAAAAAGTTTGATTTCTTTCATTTTTTTTTTTCTAAATTTCACTCACTAACCAGGCAATTGTTTGTTTTTTTTTTCTCTTAATTTCACTCAAAAACAAGGCAATCGTTTGATTTTCACATGAATTTAACACCGACCGACAAAAAGTTTGATTTCTTTCAATATTTTTTTTTCTGAATTTCACTCAAAAACAAGGCAATTGTTTGATTTTTTTTTTCTCTTAATTTCATTCAAAAACAAGGCAATTGTTTGATTTTCACATGAATTTAACACCGACCGACAGAAAGTTTGATTTCTTTCAATTATTTTTTTTCTGAATTTCACTCAAAAACAAGGCAATTGTTTGAGTATTTTTTTCTCTTAATTTAACTCAAAAACAAGGCAATTGTTTGATTTTTACATGAATTTAACACCGACCGACAAAAAGTTTGATATCTTTCAATATTTTTTTTTTCTAAATTTCACTCAATAACCAGGCAATTGTTTGATTTTTTTTTTCTCTTAATTTCACTCAAAAACAAGGCAATTGTTTGATTTTCACATGAATTTAAAACCGACCGACAAAAAGTTTGATTTCTTTCTATTTTTTTTTTTTCTAAATTTCACTCAATAACCAGGCAATTGTTTGATTTTTTTTTTCTCTTAATTTCACTCAAAAACAAGGCAATTGTTTGATTTTCACATGAATTTAAAACCGACCGACAAAAAGTTTGATTTCTTTCTATTTTTTTTTTTTTCTAAATTTCACTCAATAACCAGGCAATTGTTTGATTTTTTTTTTCTCTTAATTTCACTCAAAAACAAGGCAATTGTTAGATTTTCACATGAATTTAACACCGACCGACAAAAAGGTTGATTTCTTTCAATTTTTTTTTTTCTGAATTTCACTCAAAAACAAGGCAATTAAGGATATTGGCTATAGTCTTAATTATAACAAGTTGGCAATGATCACTTACCCTCTCAGGCAATTATTTATATTCTGCTCCGTTGACATTTCAGGTTTGGATACATACTGGATGTATGATGCTGCCGCTCAAAAGCTGTTATGTTTGCCCGCCCGCCGCTGATTGCTCTCGTCTATTTTAACATGGTAAGTGTCAAAAGCAAATTTTATATATAGTATAATATATTCATAGTCTTCTTTGGCCAAACAAAAATCCATTTACCAGTGGAACAATCGATTTTATTTGTTCCATAATAGAAATAGGGGACCACCGTGTCTGTCTGTCTGTCTGACCTTTGAAGGGCAGCCATGTTTGGAACTGTAATGTGTAGCCGAAGTGAAATTTTCACAAAAGTCTCACCAAGTGTCTGAAACGAAAATTAGCGATAAATTACCTACGTTAATAGATTGCTAATACATTTTCAAACGCAGATTGGTGGGTTGCTGAACCCTTCAAAAACTGACTGTTTGTCAACACTGTTACCAAGTTAATTAACATTAACTAGCTAATAAATTGCCACATGTCCATGTGATATTATTAATCAAATTCATATTATTGAGAACAACTAATTATTAAGTTATGTATAAGTGTTACATAATATTTTGATATATGACTGTGTGTGTGTTTAATCTGTAAACTCCATAGAAATGGTAAACATTCTACATTTACATAATATTAACTTTTTCATAAATTACACTGCCATCAGGGTGGAACTAAATTAACAGTTACAATTTTGTAAATTGCATAAGGATCGCATTGAAATATTTGATTGTTGAAAGGCTATTTGTTTTTCAATAATTATAATATGCACTGATCAATACACTATACAATAATATATAACTTGATCCATCCTCCGCTCTTGTATTTATTCGCTTACAAATTATTTATTATAACCGTCATCTCGATATTCGAAACGTTCGAAACGTAGCTCGTCGTGTGTGGCCCGTAAATGTAAACAAGAAGCGTGTGCGATATCATTATTAATGCATAGTTATACGTAACCATAACAATAGTTAAAAATTACCTACACGGCGGTGGAAGTGACAATTACAATTTGAATCACCGCGACATGTAAATTTGTAGCACATCAGAGATCAGCGTTGAAATGGTCAATCGGCGTTAGTAAGCAGCGGCTAAATCGTACAAGTGAAATTAATAGGTATGCCATATATAACAGGCAACTGTTTAATTTTCACATTAATTAAAAACCAACGGACAATCTTTTTTTTTTCCATAATTACACTGAAAAACAGGCAATTGTTTGATTTTCACATGAATTTAACACCGACCGACAAAAAATTTGATTTCTTTCAATTTTTTTTTTCTGAATTTCACTCAAAAACAAGGCAATTGTTTGATTTTTTTTTCTCTTAATTTCACTCAAAAACAAGGCAATTGTTTGATTTTCACATGAATTTAACACCGACCGACAAAAAGTTTGATTTCTTTCATATTTTTTTTCTAAATTTCACGCAATAACCAGGCAATTGTTTGTTTTTTTTTTCTCTTAATTTCACTCAAAAACAAGGCAATTGTTTGATTTTCACATGAATTTAACACCGACCGACAAAAAATTTGATTTCTTTCAATTTTTTTTTTCTGAATTTCACTCAAAAACAAGGCAATTGTTTGATTTTTTTTCTCTTAATTTCACTCAAAAACAAGGCAATTGTTTGATTTTCACATGAATTTAACACCGACAAACAAAAAGTTTGATTTCATTCAATTTTTTTTTCTGAATTTCACTCAAAAACAAGGCAATTGTTTGATTTTTTTTTCTCTTAATTTCACTCAAAAACAAGGCAATTGTTTGATTTTCACATGAATTTAACACCGACAGACAAAAAGTTTTATTTCATTCAATTTTTTTTTTCTGAATTTCACTCAAAAACAAGGCAATTGTTTGATTTTTTTTTTCACTTAATTTCACTCAAAAACAAGGCAATTGTTTGATTTTCACATGAATTTAACACCGACCGACAAAAAATTTGATTTCTTTCAATCTTTTTTTCTGAATTTCACTCAAAAACAAGGCAATTGTTTGATTTTTTTTTTCTCTTATTTTCACTCAAAAACAAGGCAATCGTTTGATTTTCACATGAATTTAACACCGACCGACAAAAAGTTTGATTTCTTTCAATATTTTTTTTTTCTGAATTTCACTCAAAAGCAAGGCAATTGTTTGATTTTTTTTTCTCTTAATTTCATTCAAAAACAAGGCAATTGTTTGATTATCACATGAATTTAACACCGACCGACAAAAAGTTTGATTTCTTTCAATAATTTTTTTCCTGAATTTCACTCAAAAACAAGGCAATTGTTTGATTTTTTTTTCTCTTTATTTCACTCAAAACAAAGGCAATTGTTTGATTTTCACATGAATTTAACACCGACCGACGAAAAGTTTGATTTCTTTCAATTTTATTTTTTCCAAATTTCACTCAATAACCAGGCAATTGTTTGATTTTTTTTTTCTCTTAATTTCACTCAAAAACAAGGCAATTGTTTGATTTTCACATGAATTTAACACCGACCGACAAAAAGTTTGATTTCTTTCATTTTTTTTTTCTAAATTTCACTCACTAACCAGGCAATTGTTTGTTTTTTTTTTCTCTTAATTTCACTCAAAAACAAGGCAATCGTTTGATTTTCACATGAATTTAACACCGACCGACAAAAAGTTTGATTTCTTTCAATATTTTTTTTTCTGAATTTCACTCAAAAACAAGGCTATTGTTTGATTTTTTTTTTCTCTTAATTTCATTCAAAAACAAGGCAATTGTTTGATTTTCACATGAATTTAACACCGACCGACAAAAAGTTTGATTTCTTTCAATTATTTTTTTTCTGAATTTCACTCAAAAACAAGGCAATTGTTTGAGTATTTTTTTCTCTTAATTTCACTCAAAAACAAGGCAATTGTTTGATTTTTACATGAATTTAACACCGACCGACAAAAAGTTTGATATCTTTCAATATTTTTTTTTTCTAAATTTCACTCAATAACCAGGCAATTGTTTGATTTTTTTTTTCTCTTAATTTCACTCAAAAACAAGGCAATTGTTTGATTTTCACATGAATTTAAAACCGACCGACAAAAAGTTTGATTTCTTTCTATTTTTTTTTTTTCTAAATTTCACTCAATAACCAGGCAATTGTTTGATTTTTTTTTTCTCTTAATTTCACTCAAAAACAAGGCAATTGTTTGATTTTCACATGAATTTAAAACCGACCGACAAAAAGTTTGATTTCTTTCTATTTTTTTTTTTTTCTAAATTTCACTCAATAACCAGGCAATTGTTTGATTTTTTTTTTCTCTTAATTTCACTCAAAAACAAGGCAATTGTTAGATTTTCACATGAATTTAACACCGACCGACAAAAAGGTTGATTTCTTTCAATTTTTTTTTTCTGAATTTCACTCAAAAACAAGGCAATTAAGGATATTGGCTATAGTCTTAATTATAACAAGTTGGCAATGATCACTTACCCTCTCAGACAATTATTTATATTCTGCTCCGTTGACATTTCAGGTTTGGATACATACTGGATGTATGATGCTGCCGCTCAAAAGCTGTTATGTTTGCCCGCCCGCCGCTGATTGCTCTCGTCTATTTTAACATGGTAAGTGTCAAAAGCAAATTTTATATATAGTATAATATATTCATAGTCTTCTTTGGCCAAACAAAAATCCATTTACCAGTGGAACAATCGATTTTATTTGTTCCATAATAGAAATAGGGGACCACCGTGTCTGTCTGTCTGTCTGACCTTTGAAGGGCAGCCATGTTTGGAACTGTAATGTGTAGCCGAAGTGAAATTTTCACAAAAGTCTCACCAAGTGTCTGAAACGAAAATTAGCGATAAATTACCTACGTTAATAGATTGCTAATACATTTTCAAACGCAGATTGGTGGGTTGCTGAACCCTTCAAAAACTGACTGTTTGTCAACACTGTTACCAAGTTAATTAACATTAACTAGCTAATAAATTGCCACATGTCCATGTGATATTATTAATCAAATTCATATTATTGAGAACAACTAATTATTAAGTTATGTATAAGTGTTACATAATATTTTGATATATGACTGTGTGTGTGTTTAATCTGTAAACTCCATAGAAATGGTAAACATTCTACATTTACATAATATTAACTTTTTCATAAATTACACTGCCATCAGGGTGGAACTAAATTAACAGTTACAATTTTGTAAATTGCATAAGGATCGCATTGAAATATTTGATTGTTGAAAGGCTATTTGTTTTTCAATAATTATAATATGCACTGATCAATACACTATACAATAATATATAACTTGATCCATCCTCCGCTCTTGTATTTATTCGCTTACAAATTATTTATTATAACCGTCATCTCGATATTCGAAACGTTCGAAACGTAGCTCGTCGTGTGTGGCCCGTAAATGTAAACAAGAAGCGTGTGCGATATCATTATTAATGCATAGTTATACGTAACCATAACAATAGTTAAAAATTACCTACACGGCGGTGGAAGTGACAATTACAATTTGAATCACCGCGACATGTAAATTTGTAGCACATCAGAGATCAGCGTTGAAATGGTCAATCGGCGTTAGTAAGCAGCGGCTAAATCGTACAAGTGAAATTAATAGGTATGCCATATATAACAGGCAACTGTTTAATTTTCACATTAATTAAAAACCAACGGACAATATTTTTTTTTTCCATAATTACACTGAAAAACAGGCAATTGTTTGATTTTCACATGAATTTAACACCGACCGACAAAAAATTTGATTTCTTTCAATTTTTTTTTTCTGAATTTCACTCAAAAACAAGGCAATTGTTTGATTTTTTTTTCTCTTAATTTCACTCAAAAACAAGGCAATTGTTTGATTTTCACATGAATTTAACACCGACCGACAAAAAGTTTGATTTCTTTCATATTTTTTTTCTAAATTTCACGCAATAACCAGGCAATTGTTTGTTTTTTTTTCTCTTAATTTCACTCAAAAACAAGGCAATTGTTTGATTTTCACATGAATTTAACACCGACCGACAAAAAATTTGATTTCTTTCAATTTTTTTTTTCTGAATTTCACTCAAAAACAAGGCAATTGTTTGATTTTTTTTCTCTTAATTTCACTCAAAAACAAGGCAATTGTTTGATTTTCACATGAATTTAACACCGACAAACAAAAAGTTTGATTTCATTCAATTTTTTTTTCTGAATTTCACTCAAAAACAAGGCAATTGTTTGATTTTTTTTTCTCTTAATTTCACTCAAAAACAAGGCAATTGTTTGATTTTCACATGAATTTAACACCGACAGACAAAAAGTTTTATTTCATTCAATTTTTTTTTTCTGAATTTCACTCAAAAACAAGGCAATTGTTTGATTTTTTTTTTCACTTAATTTCACTCAAAAACAAGGCAATTGTTTGATTTTCACATGAATTTAACACCGACCGACAAAAAATTTGATTTCTTTCAATTTTTTTTTCTGAATTTCACTCAAAAACAAGGCAATTGTTTGATTTTTTTTTTCTCTTATTTTCACTCAAAAACAAGGCAATCGTTTGATTTTCACATGAATTTAACACCGACCGACAAAAAGTTTGATTTCTTTCAATAATTTTTTTCCTGAATTTCACTCAAAAACAAGGCAATTGTTTGATTTTTTTTTCTCTTAATTTCACTCAAAACAAAGGCAATTGTTTGATTTTCACATGAATTTAACACCGACCGACGAAAAGTTTGATTTCTTTCAATTTTATTTTTTCCAAATTTCACTCAATAACCAGGCAATTGTTTGATTTTTTTTTTCTCTTAATTTCACTCAAAAACAAGGCAATTGTTTGATTTTCACATGAATTTAACACCGACCGACAAAAAGTTTGATTTCTTTCATTTTTTTTTTCTAAATTTCACTCACTAACCAGGCAATTGTTTGTTTTTTTTTTCTCTTAATTTCACTCAAAAACAAGGCAATCGTTTGATTTTCACATGAATTTAACACCGACCGACAAAAAGTTTGATTTCTTTCAATATTTTTTTTTCTGAATTTCACTCAAAAACAAGGCAATTGTTTGATTTTTTTTTTCTCTTAATTTCATTCAAAAACAAGGCAATTGTTTGATTTTCACATGAATTTAACACCGACCGACAAAAAGTTTGATTTCTTTCAATTATTTTTTTTCTGAATTTCACTCAAAAACAAGGCAATTGTTTGAGTATTTTTTTCTCTTAATTTCACTCAAAAACAAGGCAATTGTTTGATTTTTACATGAATTTAACACCGACCGACAAAAAGTTTGATATCTTTCAATATTTTTTTTTTCTAAATTTCACTCAATAACCAGGCAATTGTTTGATTTTTTTTTTCTCTTAATTTCACTCAAAAACAAGGCAATTGTTTGATTTTCACATGAATTTAAAACCGACCGACAAAAAGTTTGATTTCTTTCTATTTTTTTTTTTTCTAAATTTCACTCAATAACCAGGCAATTGTTTGATTTTTT
Source organism: Plagodis dolabraria (assembly GCA_963854805.1). NCBI lineage: Eukaryota > Metazoa > Arthropoda > Insecta > Lepidoptera > Geometridae > Plagodis > Plagodis dolabraria. Next base: position 14,171,664 of record OY978441.1, read on the forward strand.
TTTTCTCTTAATTTCACTCAAAAACAAGGCAATTGTTTGATTTTCACATGAATTTAAAACCGACCGACAAAAAGTTTGATTTCTTTCTATTTTTTTTTTTTTCTAAATTTCACTCAATAACCAGGCAATTGTTTGATTTTTTTTTTCTCTTAATTTCACTCAAAAACAAGGCAATTGTTAGATTTTCACATGAATTTAACACCGACCGACAAAAAGGTTGATTTCTTTCAATTTTTTTTTTTCTGAATTTCACTCAAAAACAAGGCAATTAAGGATATTGGCTATAGTCTTAATTATAACAAGTTGGCAATGATCACTTACCCTCTCAGGCAATTATTTATATTCTGCTCCGTTGACATTTCAGGTTTGGATACATACTGGATGTATGATGCTGCCGCTCAAAAGCTGTTATGTTTGCCCGCCCGCCGCTGATTGCTCTCGTCTATTTTAACATGGTAAGTGTCAAAAGCAAATTTTATATATAGTATAATATATTCATAGTCTTCTTTGGCCAAACAAAAATCCATTTACCAGTGGAACAATCGATTTTATTTGTTCCATAATAGAAATAGGGGACCACCGTGTCTGTCTGTCTGTCTGACCTTTGAAGGGCAGCCATGTTTGGAACTGTAATGTGTAGCCGAAGTGAAATTTTCACAAAAGTCTCACCAAGTGTCTGAAACGAAAATTAGCGATAAATTACCTACGTTAATAGATTGCTAATACATTTTCAAACGCAGATTGGTGGGTTGCTGAACCCTTCAAAAACTGACTGTTTGTCAACACTGTTACCAAGTTAATTAACATTAACTAGCTAATAAATTGCCACATGTCCATGTGATATTATTAATCAAATTCATATTATTGAGAACAACTAATTATTAAGTTATGTATAAGTGTTACATAATATTTTGATATATGACTGTGTGTGTGTTTAATCTGTAAACTCCATAGAAATGGTAAACATTCTACATTTACATAATATTAACTTTTTCATAAATTACACTGCCATCAGGGTGGAACTAAATTAACAGTTACAATTTTGTAAATTGCATAAGGATCGCATTGAAATATTTGATTGTTGAAAGGCTATTTGTTTTTCAATAATTATAATATGCACTGATCAATACACTATACAATAATATATAACTTGATCCATCCTCCGCTCTTGTATTTATTCGCTTACAAATTATTTATTATAACCGTCATCTCGATATTCGAAACGTTCGAAACGTAGCTCGTCGTGTGTGGCCCGTAAATGTAAACAAGAAGCGTGTGCGATATCATTATTAATGCATAGTTATACGTAACCATAACAATAGTTAAAAATTACCTACACGGCGGTGGAAGTGACAATTACAATTTGAATCACCGCGACATGTAAATTTGTAGCACATCAGAGATCAGCGTTGAAATGGTCAATCGGCGTTAGTAAGCAGCGGCTAAATCGTACAAGTGAAATTAATAGGTATGCCATATATAACAGGCAACTGTTTATATTTCACATTAATTAAAAACCAACGGACAATATTTTTTTTTTCCATAATTACACTGAAAAACAGGCAATTGTTTGATTTTCACATGAATTTAACACTGACCGACAAAAAATTTGATTTCTTTCAATTTTTTTTTTCTGAATTTCACTCAAAAACAAGGCAATTGTTTGATTTTTTTTTCTCTTAATTTCACTCAAAAACAAGGCAATTGTTTGATTTTCACATGAATTTAACACCGACCGACAAAAAGTTTGATTTCTTTCATATTTTTTTTCTAAATTTCACGCAATAACCAGGCAATTGTTTGTTTTTTTTTTCTCTTAATTTCACTCAAAAACAAGGCAATTGTTTGATTTTCACATGAATTTAACACCGACCGACAAAAAATTTGATTTCTTTCAATTTTTTTTTTCTGAATTTCACTCAAAAACAAGGCAATTGTTTGATTTTTTTTCTCTTAATTTCACTCAAAAACAAGGCAATTGTTTGATTTTCACATGAATTTAACACCGACAAACAAAAAGTTTGATTTCATTCAATTTTTTTTTCTGAATTTCACTCAAAAACAAGGCAATTGTTTGATTTTTTTTTCTCTTAATTTCACTCAAAAACAAGGCAATTGTTTGATTTTCACATGAATTTAACACCGACAGACAAAAAGTTTTATTTCATTCAATTTTTTTTTTCTGAATTTCACTCAAAAACAAGGCAATTGTTTGATTTTTTTTTTCACTTAATTTCACTCAAAAACAAGGCAATTGTTTGATTTTCACATGAATTTAACACCGACCGACAAAAAATTTGATTTCTTTCAATTTTTTTTTCTGAATTTCACTCAAAAACAAGGCAATTGTTTGATTTTTTTTTTCTCTTATTTTCACTCAAAAACAAGGCAATCGTTTGATTTTCACATGAATTTAACACCGACCGACAAAAAGTTTGATTTCTTTCAATATTTTTTTTTCTGAATTTCACTCAAAAGCAAGGCAATTGTTTGATTTTTTTTTCTCTTAATTTCATTCAAAAACAAGGCAATTGTTTGATTATCACATGAATTTAACACCGACCGACAAAAAGTTTGATTTCTTTCAATAATTTTTTTCCTGAATTTCACTCAAAAACAAGGCAATTGTTTGATTTTTTTTTCTCTTAATTTCACTCAAAACAAAGGCAATTGTTTGATTTTCACATGAATTTAACACCGACCGACGAAAAGTTTGATTTCTTTCAATTTTATTTTTTCCAAATTTCACTCAATAACCAGGCAATTGTTTGATTTTTTTTTTCTCTTAATTTCACTCAAAAACAAGGCAATTGTTTGATTTTCACATGAATTTAACACCGACCGACAAAAAGTTTGATTTCTTTCATTTTTTTTTTTCTAAATTTCACTCACTAACCAGGCAATTGTTTGTTTTTTTTTTCTCTTAATTTCACTCAAAAACAAGGCAATCGTTTGATTTTCACATGAATTTAACACCGACCGACAAAAAGTTTGATTTCTTTCAATATTTTTTTTTTCTGAATTTCACTCAAAAACAAGGCAATTGTTTGAGTATTTTTTTCTCTTAATTTCACTCAAAAACAAGGCAATTGTTTGATTTTTACATGAATTTAACACCGACCGACAAAAAGTTTGATATCTTTCAATATTTTTTTTTTCTAAATTTCACTCAATAACCAGGCAATTGTTTGATTTTTTTTTTCTCTTAATTTCACTCAAAAACAAGGCAATTGTTTGATTTTCACATGAATTTAAAACCGACCGACAAAAAGTTTGATTTCTTTCTATTTTTTTTTTTCTAAATTTCACTCAATAACCAGGCAATTGTTTGATTTTTTTTTTCTCTTAATTTCACTCAAAAACAAGGCAATTGTTAGATTTTCACATGAATTTAACACCGACCGACAAAAAGGTTGATTTCTTTCAATTTTTTTTTTCTGAATTTCACTCAAAAACAAGGCAATTAAGGATATTGGCTATAGTCTTAATTATAACAAGTTGGCAATGATCACTTACCCTCTCAGGCAATTATTTATATTCTGCTCCGTTGACATTTCAGGTTTGGATACATACTGGATGTATGATGCTGCCGCTCAAAAGCTGTTATGTTTGCCCGCCCGCCGCTGATTGCTCTCGTCTATTTTAACATGGTAAGTGTCAAAAGCAAATTTTATATATAGTATAATATATTCATAGTCTTCTTTGGCCAAACAAAAATCCATTTACCAGTGGAACAATCGATTTTATTTGTTCCATAATAGAAATAGGGGACCACCGTGTCTGTCTGTCTGTCTGACCTTTGAAGGGCAGCCATGTTTGGAACTGTAATGTGTAGCCGAAGTGAAATTTTCACAAAAGTCTCACCAAGTGTCTGAAACGAAAATTAGCGATAAATTACCTACGTTAATAGATTGCTAATACATTTTCAAACGCAGATTGGTGGGTTGCTGAACCCTTCAAAAACTGACTGTTTGTCAACACTGTTACCAAGTTAATTAACATTAACTAGCTAATAAATTGCCACATGTCCATGTGATATTATTAATCAAATTCATATTATTGAGAACAACTAATTATTAAGTTATGTATAAGTGTTACATAATATTTTGATATATGACTGTGTGTGTGTTTAATCTGTAAACTCCATAGAAATGGTAAACATTCTACATTTACATAATATTAACTTTTTCATAAATTACACTGCCATCAGGGTGGAACTAAATTAACAGTTACAATTTTGTAAATTGCATAAGGATCGCATTGAAATATTTGATTGTTGAAAGGCTATTTGTTTTTCAATAATTATAAAATGCACTGATCAATACACTATACAATAATATATAACTTGATCCATCCTCCGCTCTTGTATTTATTCGCTTACAAATTATTTATTATAACCGTCATCTCGATATTCGAAACGTTCGAAACGTAGCTCGTCGTGTGTGGCCCGTAAATGTAAACAAGAAGCGTGTGCGATATCATTATTAATGCATAGTTATACGTAACCATAACGATAGTTAAAAATTACCTACACGGCGGTGGAAGTGACAATTACAATTTGAATCACCGCGACATGTAAATTTGTAGCACATCAGAGATCAGCGTTGAAATGGTCAATCGGCGTTAGTAAGCAGCGGCTAAATCGTACAAGTGAAATTAATAGGTATGCCATATATAACAGGCAACTGTTTATATTTCACATTAATTAAAAACCAACGGACAATATTTTTTTTTTCCATAATTACACTGAAAAACAGGCAATTGTTTGATTTTCACATGAATTTAACACCGACCGACAAAAAATTTGATTTCTTTCAATTTTTTTTTTCTGAATTTCACTCAAAAACAAGGCAATTGTTTGATTTTTTTTTCTCTTAATTTCACTCAAAAACAAGGCAATTGTTTGATTTTTTTTTCTCTTAATTTCACTCAAAAACAAGGCAATTGTTTGATTTTCACATGAATTTAACACCGACTGACAAAAAGTTTGATTTCATTCAATTTTTTTTTTCTGAATTTCACTCAAAAACAAGGCAATTGTTTGATTTTTTTTTTCACTTAATTTCACTCAAAAACAAGGCAATTGTTTGATTTTCACATGAATTTAAAACCGACCGACAAAAAGTTTGATTTCTTTCTATTTTTTTTTTTTCTAAATTTCACTCAATAACCAGGCAATTGTTTGATTTTTTTTTTCTCTTAATTTCACTCAAAAACAAGGCAATTGTTAGATTTTCACATGAATTTAACACCGACCGACAAAAAGTTTGATTTCTTTCAATATTTTTTTTTTTCTGAATTTCACTCAAAAACAATGCAATTGTTTGATTTTTTTTTCTCTTAATTTCACTCAAAAACAGGGCAATTGTTTGATTTTCACATGAATTTAACACCGACCGACAAAAAGTTTGATTTCTTTAATTTTTTTTTTCTGAATTTCACTCAATAACCAGGCAATTGTTTGATTTTTTTTTCTCTTAATTTCACTCAAAAACAAGGCAATTGTTAGATTTTCACATGAATTTAACACCGACCGACAAAAAGTTTGATTTCTTTCAATTTTTTTTTCTGAATTTCACTCAAAAACAAGGCAATTAAGGATATTGGCTATAGTCTAAATTATAACAAGTTGGCAATGATCACTAACCCTCTCAGGCAATTATTTATATTCAGCTCCGTTGACATTTCAGGTTTGGATACATACTGGATGTATGATGCTGCCGCTCAAAAGCTGTTATGTTTGCCCGCCCGCCGCTGATTGCTTTCGTCTATGTTAACATGGTAAGTGTCAAAATCAAATTTATATATAGTATAATATATTCATAGTTTTCTTTGGCCAAACAAAAATCCATTTACCAGTGGAACAATCGATTTTATTTTTTCCATAATAGAAATAGGGGACCACCGTGTCTGTCTGTCTGTCTGACCTTTGAAGGGCAGCCATGTTTGGAACTGTAATGTGTAGCCGAAGTGAAATTTTCACAAAAGTCTCACCAAGTGTCTGAAACGAAAATTAGCGATAAATTACCTACGTTAATAGATTGCTAATACATTTTCAAACGCAGATTGGTGGGTTGCTGAACCCTTCAAAAACTGACTGTTTGTCAACACTGTTACCAAGTTAATTAACATTAACTAGCTAATAAATTGCCACATGTCCATGTGATATTATTAATCAAATTCATATTATTGAGAACAACTAATTATTAAGTTATGTATAAGTGTTACATAATATTTTGATATATGACTGTGTGTGTGTGTTTAATCTGTAAACTCCATAGAAATGGTAAACATTCTACATTTACATAATATTAACTTTTTCATAAATTACACTGCCATCAGGGTGGAACTAAATTAACAGTTACAATTTTGTAAATTGCATAAGGATCGCATTGAAATATTTGATTGTTGAAAGGCTATTTGTTTTTCAATAATTATAATATGCACTGATCAATACACTATACAATAATATATAACTTGATCCATCCTCCGCTCTTGTATTTATTCGCTTACAAATTATTTATTATAACCGTCATCTCGATATTCGAAACGTTCGAAACGTAGCTCGTCGTGTGTGGCCCGTAAATGTAAACAAGAAGCGTGTGCGATATCATTATTAATGCACAGTTATACGTTACCATAACAATAGTTAAAAATTACCTACACGGCGGTGGAAGTGACAATTACAATTTGAATCACCGCGACATGTAAATTTGTAGCACATCAGAGATCAGCGTTGAAATAGTCAATCGGCGTTAGTAAGCAGCGGCTAAATTGTACAAGTGAAATTAAAAGATATGCCATATATAACAGGCAACTGTTTAATTTTCACATTAATTAAAAACCAACGGACAATATTTTTTTTTTCCATAATTACACTGAAAAACAGGCAATTGTTTGATTTTCACATGAATTTAACACCGAACGACAAAAAAAAAGATTTCTTTCAATTTTTTTTTCTCTTAATTTCACTCAAAAACAAGGCAATTGTTTGATTTTTTTTTTCTCTTAATTTCACTCAAAAACAAGGCAATTGTTTGATTTTCACATGAATTTAACACCGACCGACAAAAAGTTTGATTTCTTTCAATTTTTTTTTCTGAATTTCACTCAAAAACAAGGCAATTGTTTGATTTTTTTTTTCTCTTAATTTCACTCAAAAACAAGGCAATTGTTTGATTTTTTTTTCTCCTAATTTCACTCAAAAACAAGGCAATTGTTTGATTTTCACATGAATTTAACACCGACCGACAAAAAGTTTGATTTCTTTCAATTTTTTTTTCTGAATTTCACTCAAAAACAATGCAATTGTTTGTTTTTTTTTCTCTTAATTTCACTCAAAAACAAGGCAATTGTTTGATTTTCACATGAATTTAACACCGACCGACAAAAAGTTTGATTTCTTTCAATATTTTTTTTTTCTGAATTTCACTCAAAAACAAGGCAATTGTTTGATTTTTTTTTCTCTTAATTTCACTCAAAAACAAGGCAATTGTTTGATTTTCACATGAATTTAACACCGACCGACAAAAAGTTTGATTTCTTTCAATTATTTTTTTTCTGAATTTCACTCAAAAACAAGGCAATTGTTTGATTTTTTTTTCTCTTAATTTCACTGAAAAACAAGGCAATTGTTTGATTTTTTTTTTCTCTTAATTTCACTCAAAAACAAGGCAATTGTTTGATTTTCACATGAATTTAACACCGACCGACAAAAAGTTTGATTTCTTTCAATTTTTTTTTCTGAATTTCACTCAATAACAAGGCAATTGTTTGATTTTTTTTTTCTCTTCATTTCACTCAAAAACAAGGCAATTGTTTGTTTTTTTTCTCTTAATTTCACTCAAAAACAAGGCAATTGTTTGATTTTTACATGAATTTTACACCGACCGACAAAAAGTTTGATTTCTTTCAATAATTTTTTTCCTGAATTTCACTCAAAAACAAGGCAATTGTTTGATTTTTTTTTCTCTTAATTTCACTCAAAACAAAGGCAATTGTTTGATTTTCACATGAATTTAACACCGACCGACGAAAAGTTTGATTTCTTTCAATTTTATTTTTTCCAAATTTCACTCAATAACCAGGCAATTGTTTGATTTTTTTTTTCTCTTAATTTCACTCAAAAACAAGGCAATTGTTTGATTTTCACATGAATTTAACACCGACCGACAAAAAGTTTGATTTCTTTCATTTTTTTTTTTCTAAATTTCACTCACTAACCAGGCAATTGTTTGTTTTTTTTTTCTCTTAATTTCACTCAAAAACAAGGCAATCGTTTGATTTTCACATGAATTTAACACCGACCGACAAAAAGTTTGATTTCTTTCAATATTTTTTTTTCTGAATTTCACTCAAAAACAAGGCAATTGTTTGATTTTTTTTTTCTCTTAATTTCATTCAAAAACAAGGCAATTGTTTGATTTTCACATGAATTTAACACCGACCGACAAAAAGTTTGATTTCTTTCAATTATTTTTTTTCTGAATTTCACTCAAAAACAAGGCAATTGTTTGAGTATTTTTTTCTCTTAATTTCACTCAAAAACAAGGCAATTGTTTGATTTTTACATGAATTTAACACCGACCGACAAAAAGTTTGATATCTTTCAATATTTTTTTTTTCTAAATTTCACTCAATAACCAGGCAATTGTTTGATTTTTTTTTTCTCTTAATATCACTCAAAAACAAGGCAATTGTTTGATTTTCACATGAATTTAAAACCGACCGACAAAAAGTTTGATTTCTTTCTATTTTTTTTTTTTCTAAATTTCACTCAATAACCAGGCAATTGTTTGATTTTTTTTTTCTCTTAATTTCACTCAAAAACAAGGCAAGTGTTTGATTTTCACATGAATTTAAAACCGACCGACAAAAAGTTTGATTTCTTTCTATTTTTTTTTTTTCTAAATTTCACTCAATAACCAGGCAATTGTTTGATTTTTTTTTTCTCTTAATTTCACTCAAAAACAAGGCAATTGTTAGATTTTCACATGAATTTAACACCGACCGACAAAAAGGTTGATTTCTTTCAATTTTTTTTTTTCTGAATTTCACTCAAAAACAAGGCAATTAAGGAGGCTATAGTCTTAATTATAACAAGTTGGCAATGATCACTTACCCTCTCAGGCAATTATTTATATTCTGCTCCGTTGACATTTCAGGTTTGGATACATACTGGATGTATGATGCTGCCGCTCAAAAGCTGTTATGTTTGCCCGCCCGCCGCTGATTGCTCTCGTCTATTTTAACATGGTAAGTGTCAAAAGCAAATTTTATATATAGTATAATATATTCATAGTCTTCTTTGGCCAAACAAAAATCCATTTACCAGTGGAACAATCGATTTTATTTGTTCCATAATAGAAATAGGGGACCACCGTGTCTGTCTGTCTGTCTGACCTTTGAAGGGCAGCCATGTTTGGAACTGTAATGTGTAGCCGAAGTGAAATTTTCACAAAAGTCTCACCAAGTGTCTGAAACGAAAATTAGCGATAAATTACCTACGTTAATAGATTGCTAATACATTTTCAAACGCAGATTGGTGGGTTGCTGAACCCTTCAAAAACTGACTGTTTGTCAACACTGTTACCAAGTTAATTAACATTAACTAGCTAATAAATTGCCACATGTCCATGTGATATTATTAATCAAATTCATATTATTGAGAACAACTAATTATTAAGTTATGTATAAGTGTTACATAATATTTTGATATATGACTGTGTGTGTGTTTAATCTGTAAACTCCATAGAAATGGTAAACATTCTACATTTACATAATATTAACTTTTTCATAAATTACACTGCCATCAGGGTGGAACTAAATTAACAGTTACAATTTTGTAAATTGCATAAGGATCGCATTGAAATATTTGATTGTTGAAAGGCTATTTGTTTTTCAATAATTATAATATGCACTGATCAATACACTATACAATAATATATAACTTGATCCATCCTCCGCTCTTGTATTTATTCGCTTACAAATTATTTATTATAACCGTCATCTCGATATTCGAAACGTTCGAAACGTAGCTCGTCGTGTGTGGCCCGTAAATGTAAACAAGAAGCGTGTGCGATATCATTATTAATGCATAGTTATACGTAACCATAACAATAGTTAAAAATTACCTACACGGCGGTGGAAGTGACAATTACAATTTGAATCACCGCGACATGTAAATTTGTAGCACATCAGAGATCAGCGTTGAAATGGTCAATCGGCGTTAGTAAGCAGCGGCTAAATCGTACAAGTGAAATTAATAGGTATGCCATATATAACAGGCAACTGTTTAATTTTCACATTAATTAAAAACCAACGGACAATATTTTTTTTTTCCATAATTACACTGAAAAACAGGCAATTGTTTGATTTTCACATGAATTTAACACCGACCGACAAAAAATTTGATTTCTTTCAATTTTTTTTTTTCTGAATTTCACTCAAAAACAAGGCAATTGTTTGATTTTTTTTTCTCTTAATTTCACTCAAAAACAAGGCAATTGTTTGATTTTCACATGAATTTAACACCGACCGACAAAAAGTTTGATTTCTTTCATATTTTTTTTCTAAATTTCACGCAATAACCAGGCAATTGTTTGTTTTTTTTTTCACTTAATTTCACTCAAAAACAAGGCAATTGTTTGATTTTCACATGAATTTAACACCGACCGACAAAAAATTTGATTTCTTTCAATTTTTTTTTCTGAATTTCACTCAAAAACAAGGCAATTGTTTGATTTTTTTTTCTCTTATTTTCACTCAAAAACAAGGCAATCGTTTGATTTTCACATGAATTTTACACCGACCGACAAAAAGTTTGATTTCTTTCAATATTTTTTTTTTCTGAATTTCACTCAAAAGCAAGGCAATTGTTTGATTTTTTTTCTCTTAATTTCATTCAAAAACAAGGCAATTGTTTGATTATCACATGAATTTAACACCGACCGACAAAAAGTTTGATTTCTTTCAATAATTTTTTTCCTGAATTTCACTCAAAAACAAGGCAATTGTTTGATTTTTTTTTCTCTTAATTTCACTCAAAACAAAGGCAATTGTTTGATTTTCACATGAATTTAACACCGACCGACAGAAAGTTTGATTTCTTTCAATTATTTTTTTTCTGAATTTCACTCAAAAACAAGGCAATTGTTTGAGTATTTTTTTCTCTTAATTTCACTCAAAAACAAGGCAATTGTTTGATTTTTACATGAATTTAACACCGACCGACAAAAAGTTTGATTTCTTTCAATAATTTTTTTCCTGAATTTCACTCAAAAACAAGGCAATTGTTTGATTTTTTTTTTCTCTTAATTTCATTCAAAAACAAGGCAATTGTTTGATTTTCACATGAATTTAACACCGACCGACAGAAAGTTTGATTTCTTTCAATAATTTTTTTTCTGAATTTCACTCAAAAACAAGGCAATTGTTTGAGTATTTTTTTCTCTTAATTTCACTCAAAAACAAGGCAATTGTTTGATTTTTACATGAATTTAACACCGACCGACAAAAAGTTTGATATCTTTCAATATTTTTTTTTTCTAAATTTCACTCAATAACCAGGCAATTGTTTGATTTTTTTTTTCTTTTAATTTCACTCAAAAACAAGGCAATTGTTTGATTTTCACATGAATTTAAAACCGACCGACAAAAAGTTTGATTTCTTTCTATTTTTTTTTTTTTCTAAATTTCACTCAATAACCAGGCAATTGTTTGATTTTTTTTTTCTCTTAATTTCACTCAAAAACAAGGCAATTGTTAGATTTTCACATGAATTTAACACCGACCGACAAAAAGTTTGATTTCTTTCAATTTTTTTTTTCTGAATTTCACTCAAAAACAAGGCAATTAAGGATATTGGCTATAGTCTTAATTATAACAAGTTGGCAATGATCACTTACCCTCTCAGACAATTATTTATATTCTGCTCCGTTGACATTTCAGGTTTGGATACATACTGGATGTATGATGCTGCCGCTCAAAAGCTGTTATGTTTGCCCGCCCGCCGCTGATTGCTCTCGTCTATTTTAACATGGTAAGTGTCAAAAGCAAATTTTATATATAGTATAATATATTCATAGTCTTCTTTGGCCAAACAAAAATCCATTTACCAGTGGAACAATCGATTTTATTTGTTCCATAATAGAAATAGGGGACCACCGTGTCTGTCTGTCTGTCTGACCTTTGAAGGGCAGCCATGTTTGGAACTGTAATGTGTAGCCGAAGTGAAATTTTCACAAAAGTCTCACCAAGTGTCTGAAACGAAAATTAGCGATAAATTACCTACGTTAATAGATTGCTAATACATTTTCAAACGCAGATTGGTGGGTTGCTGAACCCTTCAAAAACTGACTGTTTGTCAACACTGTTACCAAGTTAATTAACATTAACTAGCTAATAAATTGCCACATGTCCATGTGATATTATTAATCAAATTCATATTATTGAGAACAACTAATTATTAAGTTATGTATAAGTGTTACATAATATTTTGATATATGACTGTGTGTGTGTTTAATCTGTAAACTCCATAGAAATGGTAAACATTCTACATTTACATAATATTAACTTTTTCATAAATTACACTGCCATCAGGGTGGAACTAAATTAACAGTTACAATTTTGTAAATTGCATAAGGATCGCATTGAAATATTTGATTGTTGAAAGGCTATTTGTTTTTCAATAATTATAATATGCACTGATCAATACACTATACAATAATATATAACTTGATCCATCCTCCGCTCTTGTATTTATTCGCTTACAAATTATTTATTATAACCGTCATCTCGATATTCGAAACGTTCGAAACGTAGCTCGTCGTGTGTGGCCCGTAAATGTAAACAAGAAGCGTGTGCGATATCATTATTAATGCATAGTTATACGTAACCATAACAATAGTTAAAAATTACCTACACGGCGGTGGAAGTGACAATTACAATTTGAATCACCGCGACATGTAAATTTGTAGCACATCAGAGATCAGCGTTGAAATGGTCAATCGGCGTTAGTAAGCAGCGGCTAAATCGTACAAGTGAAATTAATAGGTATGCCATATATAACAGGCAACTGTTTATATTTCACATTAATTAAAAACCAACGGACAATATTTTTTTTTTCCATAATTACACTGAAAAACAGGCAATTGTTTGATTTTCACATGAATTTAACACCGACCGACAAAAAATTTGATTTCTTTCAATTTTTTTTTTCTGAATTTCACTCAAAAACAAGGCAATTGTTTGATTTTTTTTTCTCTTAATTTCACTCAAAAACAAGGCAATTGTTTGATTTTCACATGAATTTAACACCGACCGACAAAAAGTTTGATTTCTTTCATATTTTTTTTCTAAATTTCACGCAATAACCAGGCAATTGTTTGTTTTTTTTTTCTCTTAATTTCACTCAAAAACAAGGCAATTGTTTGATTTTCACATGAATTTAACACCGACCGACAAAAAATTTGATTTCTTTCAATTTTTTTTTTCTGAATTTCACTCAAAAATAAGGCAATTGTTTGATTTTTTTTCTCTTAATTTCACTCAAAAACAAGGCAATTGTTTGATTTTCACATGAATTTAACACCGACAAACAAAAAGTTTGATTTCATTCAATACTTTTTCTGAATTTCACTCAAAAACAAGGCAATTGTTTGATTTTTTTTTCTCTTAATTTCACTCAAAAACAAGGCAATTGTTTGATTTTCACATGAATTTAACACCGACAGACAAAAAGTTTTATTTCATTCAATTTTTTTTTTCTGAATTTCACTCAAAAACAAGGCAATTGTTTGATTTTTTTTTTCACTTAATTTCACTCAAAAACAAGGCAATTGTTTGATTTTCACATGAATTTAACACCGACCGACAAAAAATTTGATTTCTTTCAATTTTTTTTTCTGAATTTCACTCAAAAACAAGGCAATTGTTTGATTTTTTTTTTCTCTTATTTTCACTCAAAAACAAGGCAATCGTTTGATTTTCACATGAATTTAACACCGACCGACAAAAAGTTTGATTTCTTTCAATATTTTTTTTTTCTGAATTTCACTCAAAAGCAAGGCAATTGTTTGATTTTTTGTTCTCTTAATTTCATTCAAAAACAAGGCAATTGTTTGATTATCACATGAATTTAACACCGACCGACAAAAAGTTTGATTTCTTTCAATAATTTTTTTCCTGAATTTCACTCAAAAACAAGGCAATTGTTTGATTTTTTTTTTCTCTTAATTTCACTCAAAAACAAGGCAATTGTTTGATTTTTACATGAATTTAAAACCGACCGACAAAAAGTTTGATTTCTTTCTATTTTTTTTTTTTCTAAATTTCACTCAATAACCAGGCAATTGTTTGATTTTTTTTTCTCTTAATTTCACTCAAAAACAAGGCAATTGTTAGATTTTCACATGAATTTAACACCGACCGACAAAAAGGTTGATTTCTTTCAATTTTTTTTTTCTGAATTTCACTCAAAAACAAGGCAATTAAGGATATTGGCTATAGTCTTAATTATAACAAGTTGGCAATGATCACTTACCCTCTCAGGCAATTATTTATATTCTGCTCCGTTGACATTTCAGGTTTGGATACATACTGGATGTATGATGCTGCCGCTCAAAAGCTGTTATGTTTGCCCGCCCGCCGCTGATTGCTCTCGTCTATTTTAACATGGTAAGTGTCAAAAGCAAATTTTATATATAGTATAATATATTCATAGTCTTCTTTGGCCAAACAAAAATCCATTTACCAGTGGAACAATCGATTTTATTTTTTCCATAATAGAAATAGGGGACCACCGTGTCTGTCTGTCTGTCTGACCTTTGAAGGGCAGCCATGTTTGGAACTGTAATGTGTAGCCGAAGTGAAATTTTCACAAAAGTCTCACCAAGTGTCTGAAACGAAAATTAGCGATAAATTACCTACGTTAATAGATTGCTAATACATTTTCAAACGCAGATTGGTGGGTCCCTTCAAAAACTGACTGTTTGTCAACACTGTTACCAAGTTAATTAACATTAACTAGCTAATAAATTGCCACATGTCCATGTGATATTATTAATCAAATTCATATTATTGAGAACAACTAATTATTAAGTTATGTATAAGTGTTACATAATATTTTGATATATGACTGTGTGTGTATTTAATCTGTAAACTCCATAGAAATGGTAAACATTCTACATTTACATAATATTAACTTTTTCATAAATTACACTGCCATCAGGGTGGAACTAAATTAACAGTTACAATTTTGTAAATTGCATAAGGATCGCATTGAAATATTTGATTGTTGAAAGGCTATTTGTTTTTCAATAATTATAATATGCACTGATCAATACACTATACAATAATATATAACTTGATCCATCCTCCGCTCTTGTATTTATTCGCTTACAAATTATTTATTATAACCGTCATCTCGATATTCGAAACGTTCGAAACGTAGCTCGTCGTGTGTGGCCCGTAAATGTAAACAAGAAGCGTGTGCGATATCATTATTAATGCATAGTTATACGTAACCATAACAATAGTTAAAAATTACCTACACGGCGGTGGAAGTGACAATTACAATTTGAATCACCGCGACATGTAAATTTGTAGCACATCAGAGATCAGCGTTGAAATGGTCAATCGGCGTTAGTAAGCAGCGGCTAAATCGTACAAGTGAAATTAATAGGTATGCCATATATAACAGGCAACTGTTTATATTTCACATTAATTAAAAACCAACGGACAATATTTTTTTTTTCCATAATTACACTGAAAAACAGGCAATTGTTTGATTTTCACATGAATTTAACGACGACCGACAAAAAATTTGATTTCTTTCAATTTTTTTTTTCTGAATTTCACTCAAAAACAAGGCAATTGTTTGATTTTTTTTTCTCTTAATTTCACTCAAAAACAAGGCAATTGTTTGATTTTTTTTTCTCTTAATTTCACTCAAAAACAAGGCAATTGTTTGATTTTCACATGAATTTAACACCGACTGACAAAAAGTTTGATTTCATTCAATTTTTTTTTTCTGAATTTCACTCAAAAACAAGGCAATTGTTTGATTTTTTTTTTCACTTAATTTCACTCAAAAACAAGGCAATTGTTTGATTTTCACATGAATTTAAAACCGACCGACAAAAAGTTTGATTTCTTTCTATTTTTTTTTTTTCTAAATTTCACTCAATAACCAGGCAATTGTTTGATTTTTTTTTTCTCTTAATTTCACTCAAAAACAAGGCAATTGTTAGATTTTCACATGAATTTAACACCGACCGACAAAAAGTTTGATTTCTTTCAATATTTTTTTTTTTCTGAATTTCACTCAAAAACAATGCAATTGTTTGATTTTTTTTTCTCTTAATTTCACTCAAAAACAGGGCAATTGTTTGATTTTCACATGAATTTAACACCGACCGACAAAAAGTTTGATTTCTTTAATTTTTTTTTTCTGAATTTCACTCAATAACCAGGCAATTGTTTGATTTTTTTTTCTCTTAATTTCACTCAAAAACAAGGCAATTGTTAGATTTTCACATGAATTTAACACCGACCGACAAAAAGTTTGATTTCTTTCAATTTTTTTTTCTGAATTTCACTCAAAAACAAGGCAATTAAGGATATTGGCTATAGTCTAAATTATAACAAGTTGGCAATGATCACTAACCCTCTCAGGCAATTATTTATATTCAGCTCCGTTGACATTTCAGGTTTGGATACATACTGGATGTATGATGCTGCCGCTCAAAAGCTGTTATGTTTGCCCGCCCGCCGCTGATTGCTTTCGTCTATGTTAACATGGTAAGTGTCAAAATCAAATTTATATATAGTATAATATATTCATAGTTTTCTTTGGCCAAACAAAAATCCATTTACCAGTGGAACAATCGATTTTATTTTTTCCATAATAGAAATAGGGGACCACCGTGTCTGTCTGTCTGTCTGACCTTTGAAGGGCAGCCATGTTTGGAACTGTAATGTGTAGCCGAAGTGAAATTTTCACAAAAGTCTCACCAAGTGTCTGAAACGAAAATTAGCGATAAATTACCTACGTTAATAGATTGCTAATACATTTTCAAACGCAGATTGGTGGGTTGCTGAACCCTTCAAAAACTGACTGTTTGTCAACACTGTTACCAAGTTAATTAACATTAACTAGCTAATAAATTGCCACATGTCCATGTGATATTATTAATCAAATTCATATTATTGAGAACAACTAATTATTAAGTTATGTATAAGTGTTACATAATATTTTGATATATGACTGTGTGTGTGTGTTTAATCTGTAAACTCCATAGAAATGGTAAACATTCTACATTTACATAATATTAACTTTTTCATAAATTACACTGCCATCAGGGTGGAACTAAATTAACAGTTACAATTTTGTAAATTGCATAAGGATCGCATTGAAATATTTGATTGTTAAAAGGCTATTTGTTTTTCAATAATTATAATATGCACTGATCAATCAATACACTATACAATAATATATAACTTGATCCATCCTCCGCTCTTGTATTTATTCGCTTACAAATTATTTATTATAACCGTCATCTCGATATTCGAAACGTTCGAAACGTAGCTCGTCGTGTGTGGCCCGTAAATGTAAACAAGAAGCGTGTGCGATATCATTATTAATGCACAGTTATACGTTACCATAACAATAGTTAAAAATTACCTACACGGCGGTGGAAGTGACAATTACAATTTGAATCACCGCGACATGTAAATTTGTAGCACATCAGAGATCAGCGTTGAAATAGTCAATCGGCGTTAGTAAGCAGCGGCTAAATTGTACAAGTGAAATTAAAAGATATGCCATATATAACAGGCAACTGTTTAATTTTCACATTAATTAAAAACCAACGGACAATATTTTTTTTTTTCCATAATTACACTGAAAAACAGGCAATTGTTTGATTTTCACATGAATTTAACACCGAACGACAAAAAAAAAGATTTCTTTCAATTTTTTTTTCTCTTAATTTCACTCAAAAACAAGGCAATTGTTTGATTTTTTTTTTCTCTTAATTTCACTCAAAAACAAGGCAATTGTTTGATTTTCACATGAATTTAACACCGACCGACAAAAAGTTTGATTTCTTTCAATTTTTTTTTCTGAATTTCACTCAAAAACAAGGCAATTGTTTGATTTTTTTTTTCTCTTAATTTCACTCAAAAACAAGGCAATTGTTTGATTTTTTTTTCTCTTAATTTCACTCAAAAACAAGGCAATTGTTTGATTTTCACATGAATTTAACACCGACCGACAAAAAGTTTGATTTCTTTCAATTTTTTTTTCTGAATTTCACTCAAAAACAATGCAATTGTTTGTTTTTTTTTCTCTTAATTTCACTCAAAAACAAGGCAATTGTTTGATTTTCACATGAATTTAACACCGACCGACAAAAAGTTTGATTTCTTTCAATATTTTTTTTTTCTGAATTTCACTCAAAAACAAGGCAATTGTTTGATTTTTTTTTCTCTTAATTTCACTCAAAAACAAGGCAATTGTTTGATTTTCACATGAATTTAACACCGACCGACAAAAAGTTTGATTTCTTTCAATTATTTTTTTTCTGAATTTCACTCAAAAACAAGGCAATTGTTTGATTTTTTTTTCTCTTAATTTCACTGAAAAACAAGGCAATTGTTTGATTTTTTTTTTCTCTTAATTTCACTCAAAAACAAGGCAATTGTTTGATTTTCACATGAATTTAACACCGACCGACAAAAAGTTTGATTTCTTTCAATTTTGTTTTCTGAATTTCACTCAAAAACAAGGCAATTGTTTGATTTTTTTTTCTCTTAATTTCACTGAAAAACAAGGCAATTGTTTGATTTTTTTTTTCCCTTAATTTCACTCAAAAACAAGGCAATTGTTTGATTTTCACATGAACTTAACACCGACCGACAAAAAGTTTGATTTCTTTCAATTTTTTTTTCTGAATTTCACTCAATAACAAGGCAATTGTTTGATTTTTTTTTTCTCTTCATTTCACTCAAAAACAAGGCAATTGTTTGTTTTTTTTTCTCTTAATTTCACTCAAAAACAAGGCAATTGTTTGATTTTTACATGAATTTTACACCGACCGACAAAAAGTTTGATTTCTTTCAATATTTTTTTTTTTCTGAATTTCACTCAAAAACAAGGCAATTGTTTGATTTTTTTTTCTCTTAATTTCACTCAAAAACAAGGCAATTGTTTGATTTTCACATGAATTTAACACCGACCGACAAAAAGTTTGATTTCTTTCAATTATTTTTTTTCTGAATTTCACTCAAAAACAAGGCAATTGTTTGATTTTTTTTTCTCTTAATTTCACTGAAAAACAAGGCAATTGTTTGATTTTTTTTTCTCTTAATTTCACTCAAAAACAAGGCAATTGTTTGATTTTCACATGAATTTAACACCGACCGACAAAAAGTTTGATTTCTTTCAATTTTTTTTTCTGAATTTCACTCAAAAACAAGGCAATTGTTTGATTTTTTTTTCCTCTTAATTTCACTGAAAAACAAGGCAATTGTTTGATTTTTTTTTCTCTTAATTTCACTCAAAAACAAGGCAATTGTTTGATTTTCACATGAATTTAACACCGACCGACAAAAAGTTTGATTTCTTTCAATTTTTTTTTCTGAATTTCACTCAATAACAAGGCAATTGTTTGATTTTTTTTTTCTCTTCATTTCACTCAAAAACAAGGCAATTGTTTGTTTTTTTTTCTCTTAATTTCACTCAAAAACAAGGCAATTGTTTGATTTTTACATGAATTTTACACCGACCGACAAAAAGTTTGATTTCTTTCAATATTTTTTTTTTCTGAATTTCACTCAAAAACAAGGCAATTGTTTGATTTTCTTTGTCTCTTAATTTCACTCAAAAACAAGGCAATTGTTTGATTTTCACATGAATTTAACACCGACCGACAAAAAGTTTGATTTCTTTCATTTTTTTTTTTCTAAATTTCACTCAATAACCAGGCAATTGTTTCATTTTTGTTTTCTCTTAATTTCACTCAAAAACAAGGCAATTATTTGATTTTTTTTTTCTCTTAATTTCACTCAAAAACAAGGCAATTTTTTGTTTTCTTTTTCTCTTAATTTCACTCAAAAACAAGGCAATTGTTTGATTTTTTTTTCTCTTAATTTCACTCAAAAACAAGGCAATTGTTTGATTTTCACATGAATTTAACACCGACCGACAAAAAGTTTGATTTCTTTCAATTATTTTTTTTCTGAATTTCACTCAAAAACAAGGCAATTGTTTGATTTTTTTTTCTCTTAATTTCACTGAAAAACAAGGCAATTGTTTGATTTTTTTTTCTCTTAATTTCACTCAAAAACAAGGCAATTGTTTGATTTTCACATGAATTTAACACCGACCGACAAAAAGTTTGATTTCTTTCAATTTTTTTTTCTGAATTTCACTCAAAAACAAGGCAATTGTTTGATTTTTTTTTCCTCTTAATTTCACTGAAAAACAAGGCAATTGTTTGATTTTTTTTTCTCTTAATTTCACTCAAAAACAAGGCAATTGTTTGATTTTCACATGAATTTAACACCGACCGACAAAAAGTTTGATTTCTTTCAATTTTTTTTTCTGAATTTCACTCAATAACAAGGCAATTGTTTGATTTTTTTTTTCTCTTCATTTCACTCAAAAACAAGGCAATTGTTTGTTTTTTTTTCTCTTAATTTCACTCAAAAACAAGGCAATTGTTTGATTTTTACATGAATTTTACACCGACCGACAAAAAGTTTGATTTCTTTCAATATTTTTTTTTTCTGAATTTCACTCAAAAACAAGGCAATTGTTTGATTTTCTTTGTCTCTTAATTTCACTCAAAAACAAGGCAATTGTTTGATTTTCACATGAATTTAACACCGACCGACAAAAAGTTTGATTTCTTTCATTTTTTTTTTTCTAAATTTCACTCAATAACCAGGCAATTGTTTCATTTTTGTTTTCTCTTAATTTCACTCAAAAACAAGGCAATTATTTGATTTTTTTTTTCTCTTAATTTCACTCAAAAACAAGGCAATTTTTTGTTTTCTTTTTCTCTTAATTTCACTCAAAAACAAGGCAATTGTTTGATTTTCACATGAATTAAACACCGACCGACAAAAAGTTTGATAACTTTCAATTTTTTTTTTTCTGAGTTTCACTCAAAAACAAGGCAATTAAGGATATTGGCTATAGTCTAAATTATAACAAGTTGGCAATGATCACTTACCCTCTCAGGCAATTATTTATATTCTGCTCCGTTGACATTTCAGGTTTGGATACATACTGGATGTATGATGCTGCCGCTCAAAAGCTGTTATGTTTGCCCGCCCGCCGCTGATTGCTTTCGTCTATTTTAACATGGTTAGTGTCAAAAGCAAATTTTATATATAGTATTATAAGGATCAGATAATTAGTTTAATTAAAAAAAAATTACACACATAACCTAATCAAACAAAACTTCTATTTAATTACGATTCTACTGATATAAATACAGAACTTACGCAATTTAATCAACAAACTAGCACTATTTAGAACAAATCACGACGAGCACGATGTTTCCCGTCCGAGCGATGGCGAAAGAAAGAGTCCGAGTCAGCGTTCGGTCTGCCTTATATACCCGCGTGGAAGGGCATATCGATGTCGCCATTATTTTATCTTTATACGGCCTCTCCTGATTATGAGTCGTCCCTGACTCAGTCTCGTGTTCCAGTGGAAGGCCCAGGGATGCAGTGCGGTGCTTCGGATCCTTCTGTGTCCCCATCTGAAACTATTACACCTAGTTAGTACACGTAAAGTGATCGCATCACTTTCATTCGTCTTCATACAAAAATCATCACTCAAAAATGCATCCACTACAATGTACATTCATCACCACCTAGCGAGACGTCTCGAGTACAGACAGAGGCATCCCTGAATCGCTTGTCTATTGGCCGTCGCTTAAGCATCACACATTTGTGAGCCCAAACGTTGCGTACGCTTACATATGTATCAAATGATGACACATATGTCTTCTAACAATGGCCATAGCTCCAGCATCACCTATATGTGAGCCGAAGCTTCGAGTACTTTTACGTATATGTCAAACGATGACACATACGTCTTCCGATAGGACAGGTATTACCTTGTCCTTTGTGTTACAGTTGGAGGTGAAGACAGAGGCGTCCCTGAATTGCATGTCTCTAGTTACACACCAATAAGTCAAAAAATCTTTTTTAGTGTTTTCACCAGTATGCAGTACTTAACTTTGCCATGGGGATAAGTTATTAAATCAGAAATTCATGTCAGTCTATGTCGGTATTTATAAATTTTTAGAGTGATAAATTAAGTAGTTTGGGGCCCCTATATTACTTTGGATGAGAGTGGAATATTATGGCAAAACAAAACACTGCTGTTGGTTTACACAAAACAAGAGTTCAGACTCACCCTCAAAGAAAGCGGCACACGTTTCTGGGCACCACTCTCCACGCCACGGCACCATGTATTCTGATGCTGCCTGAGTCGTCTTCCCATATGATCCGCTCAGCAGTTTTAATTCGTAGCGGCCGCCTCGTAGACTCTTCATAACTCGGTACGGACCCCTCATGCCAGAATCGAGTTTACCTTTCGATTGTGAGTACTTTATTACGAAGACCAAGTCTCCAACTTCGAAGACACGAGGTGGATGTCGTTGTTTGTTTACGTAGGAATCTTGTCGTTCTTTATTTTTTTCTAAAAGTTCACTAGCTCTCGATCGGCATATCTCGCGCCAAGCTTCACGATTTGGTTGTGTATCTGACACGGCCACATCACGGATGAGTGAACGGATAACTGGCGTTGTACCATCAATGCCGACGAGTAGGTTGAGAGCAGACATTTTGGTTGTTTTCTGTTTCGTTATGTTCAACACCAGCTGAAGTCTCCAAATTGTCTCGGACCATGATGAATTTGGTTGATTGAACTCAATTCGTAACATGTTGAGTACAGTGCGTACATATCTCTCCACTTGTCCGTTCGATTGGTGCATCTCCGGTGTTATGTAATGTAAGTCACAACCAAGCCCGGTGATCCACTTTACAAAATCAGCAGACTCAAACATACGACCGCGGTCCGTAACCAACAATTTAGGTGCTCCAAACAATGAGACTGCGTTTGTCATTGCAGTTTTGAGTTCATTTGCGTCTTGTCGGTGAATAGGATATAACAGACAAAATTTTGAAAATGCATCTACAATAAGCAGTATGAATTTGTAACCGTTTGACTCGGGTAAGGAGCCTAACGTGTCTACATGAACAGTACTGAAAGGGACGTCAGGTTTATCCCAAGAAGTGATAGTCTGGTGGGGAGAACGGGGTACACGTTTTTTTGATACACACGTGAGACAATGGGCAATATATTTAGTGACAAATTGTCGAAGTCCGGGGAACCAAAAATGCTTGAGAATTAGGTTCATAGTTTTCTCGGCACCTATGTGCTGATGCTCGTCGTGGAAAATCCTTAGAAGGCTTAGCCTGTGACCTTTGGGTATGAAACACAAGAGCCTAGCTTCTTCACCAATAGGTGTATACCTGTAGTACAGTAAGTCGTCCTGATGGACATAACGACGGGAGTCTAAGCGACCCTCTTGAAGCTGTTCGACTAGATGCTGGGTTTCTTTATCTGCGGACTGTGCTATTTGAGCCCAGTTACGAGGTTTAGTTATATGGTGGACTTGGAAGGTCGGGTTACGGCTAAGATAGTCTACGTGGGACATTAATGTACCCTTCCTGTAGTCAATGTTAAAATTGAAATCTTGGAGGTAAATCCACCAACGGGCAACTCTAGGTAAAAGGTCCTTTTTCCGTTCGGTGGCTTTTAGTGCGTTGCAATCAGTAACAACCCTGAACTGGAGACCTATTAAGTAGTGTCGAAAGTGCTGCAGCGCTTTCACCACCGCTAAAGTCTCCAGCTCATAAGAATGATACCGACTCTCAGCGCCTTGTGTCGTTTTACTAAAGTAGGCGACCACGTGCCTTGTGCCGTCGGCATGGGTTTGAAACAAAACGGCACCATACCCAATGCTGCTGGCGTCTGTGTGAACCTCTGTCGGCAGCGAGGGATCGAAAATTGACAAGACCGGTTCATTTGTCAATTGGTGAATCAATTCTTGGCGAACTAATTCTTGCTCTGACCCCCAATGGAAGGTTATACCCTTTTTTAGTAAATGGGATATCCAAGCAGTTTTAGATGCGTATCCCTTTATGTATCGTCTGAAATAACCCGCCAGATCAAGAAACTGCCTAACCTGCTTAGTATTTTGAGGAACAGGGGCATTTACGAGGGCTTCGATTTTATGGGGGCTCGGTCTAACCTGACCTTCACTCACAACACGCCCCAAGTATTCGACTTCAGTCGTGAGGAAAGAACATTTGCGAATATTTATGGAAAACCCCGCCTTTGTTAATGTCTGAAGTACTTGGCGTAGCAACCCTATGCCCTCATCGACCGTATGACTCATAATCAGTACATCGTCGACATAGACCAGTACGTTACCGGCGTCTATGAGGTCTCGAAGTGTGTCATTTATTATACGCTGATAGACTATCGGCGAGTTGGTCAAACCGTATGGCATTTTTAAGAATTCGTAATGCGATTCCGGTGTTACAAAACCAGTTAAGTGAATCGATGACTCATCAATTAATATTTGGTGAAAGCCTGTGGCCATGTCCAGGCTACTAAAATATTTAAAGTTACCAAGACGATCTATGTGGTCGTCTATCAGTGGGAGGGGATACCTATCCTTCACGGTCAGCCGGTTCAGCGCTCGATAGTCTACGCACATTCTATCCGAACCGTCTTTTTTCTTTACTAGGATAATGGGACTGGCATACTGTGACTGTGATTCCCTAATTACCCCTTTGTCTAAAAGGTCTCGGATTATTTCGCGAACTTTGAGTTTTTCGGAATGTGAGAGTTTGTAAGGTCGATATACTACAGGTGTGTCACTGGTAAGGTTAATTTGCATTTTGCCAGTGGTCACCGTACTGGATGCAGTACCTGATATCAAGTGTTCCGAAAACTCGTTGATTACGGTCATAAGTGATTCGCGTTCCGCGTTCACAAGGGGTGTATTTATTTCTAACAAGTCCTTGCTCACGACTGAGTTTATCACGGCTGAACTATCACTAGATCGCGTTAGGTACTGAGCGTCCTTTGTTCGTACATAGGTAACGCCGTCTCGGTTAAGGATGTCTGTACCGATTATTATAGGAGCGCTCATACAGGAGGCCGGTACGACGACAAAGTCTGCTTCGATTGATAGCTCACTAAATTCTATGGTCAGAGTTACGTACGAAGTAGCAACTAACTCTTTCTCACCTATGCCTTTAAGCGTGCAGTTAATTGGTTTTTGTTGGCACGTGAGATATTTTAAGACGTCAGATGAAATAAGCGATACATTCAAAGCACCACTGTCGATCAGTACATCAGTGGGGACACCCTGCACCACAGCAGTGACGACATCGTTATTTTTCGAGATATTGAGTGCTCGTTCGGAACAAAAGTTTACGTTTCGCTTGTTACGTGGTTCTGACCTATTTTTAGCAAAACAAACCTCTTCAGTATGACCAGACTTCTTACAAAAAGAGCAAGGCTTATTACTACCGCTACTCGCGCCTAGTTTACGTGGAGGTTCATATTTCGGTTTCTTTGGACATATAAAACTTTTGTGTCCGGTTTGATCACAGATAAAGTACTTGAGGCTTGAATGATGTGGACGGTTAGGGTATGGTCGTTTTATGAGGACGGTAGTCGCGGGGTGCCTATCTGGTTTGCTACGTCCCGGCTTAGAATAGATTGACAAAAATGATACGAAATTATCCGCGGTAAGGTTCGCATTTGCTGCTGCGGCACGTACTTGCGGGTCGGTAATACCGCGGATGGCAATCTGAATCATAAGTTCCTCGCTGAGTCCTTTGACGATTCGTAATCGCATAAGGACACGACGACCGTACTCAGCATAGGTAGTGAACGTACTAGAAGACGTATTCATTGTTTCAAAGAGGATGTTGGCATAGTCTAGCCTACGCGGGCAGAGAGATTTAAATTCCAAGACAAAGTTGGTCCAAGTGCGGTCGTTACAAACCCACTCATTAAGCCAAGTTTTTGCATCCCCTTTGAGACAATTCGCGACTCGTGACACGCATGCATAGTCGCTCCAATTATTTGTTATTTTTGCACGTTCAACTTCCGTGCACCATGTATCGATGTCATGGATGGAAGGATCAAAATTAGATACGTAGTATTTATGGCAATGTGCTGGTTGTAAAGCCTTTATTGCCTCTGTTAGCATTTGCGTAGGGGTTGGTGTTATAGTGCCTTGGTCTACCTGAAGGGTGTTGGGCAAATTAACGGGCGTAATCGTTACATCATCGCACTCAAACCTAGAACTAACGTCTATGCTACCTACTTGTGGTTGGCACGAAGCTGACGCTTCACTAGGAGCACTATTTACGGGTTTCACGAGTAGGGATTCTGGATCGCACATAGGCGATAGATCGACACTGTCAACCGCTCGAGGCAAGTTGGAAATAGCTTCACCGTTGCGGGATTCAAGGGCGTTTAGTCGTGTCAGTATCGCGTCTAAGGTTCGTTGTGTCGTATTCTGGCTTGTCCGATGACTAGGAGTGGTACGACTACGTATTGCGGGAGTACGACTACGCGACCTACTTCTCCCATCATGTCGACGTGTTTTGTTCCTGGATTTCCGGGTCCGGTCGGACATAACCTCAAATTGTATGGACAGCACGTGATTAACACTCAATTACTCGTAAAAAAGGCCTGATGGGCTTGAGCGATCCCACTTCTGATATAAGGATCAGATAATTACTTTAATTAAAAAAAAATTACAAACATAACCTAATCAAACAAAACTTCTATTTAATTACGATTCTACTGATATAAATACAGAACTTACGCAATTTAATCAACAAACTAGCACTATTTAGAACAAATCACGACGAGCACGATGTTTCCCGTCCGAGCGATGGCGAAAGAAAGAGTCCGAGTCAGCGTTCGGTCTGCCTTATATACCCGCGTGGAAGGGCATATTGATGTCGCCATTATTTTCTCCTTATAGTATAATATATTCATAGTCTTCTTTGGCCAAACAAAAATCCATTTACCAGTGGAACAATCGATTTTATTTTTTCCATAATAGAAATAGGGGACCACCGTGTCTGTCTGTCTGTCTGTCTGACCTTTGAAGGGCAGCCATGTTTGGAACTGTAATGTGTAGCCGAAGTGAAATTTTCACAAAAGTCTCACCAAGTGTCTGAAACGAAAATTAGCGATAAATTACCTACGTTAATAGATTGCTAATACATTTTCAAACGCAGATTGGTGGGTTGCTGAAACCTTCAAAAACTGACTGTTTGTCAACACTGTTACCAAGTTAATTAACATTAACTAGCTAATAAATTGCCACATGTCCATGTGATATTATTAATCAAATTCATTTTATTGAGAACTACTAATTATTAAGTTATGTATAAGTGTTACATAATATTTTGATATATGACTGTGTGTGTGTTTAATCTGTAAACTCCATAGAAATGGTAAACATTCTACATTTACATAATATTAACTTTTTCATAAATTACACTGCCATCAGGGTGGAACTAAATAAACAGTTACAATTTTGTAAATTGCATAAGGATCGCATTGAAATATTTGATTGTTGAAAGGCTATTTGTTTTTCAATAATTATAATATGCACTGATCAATACACTATACAATAATATATAACTTGATCCATCCTCCGCTCTTGTATTTATTCGCTTACAAATTATTTATTATAACCATCATCTCGATATTCAAAACGTTCGAAACGTAGCTCGTCGTGTGTGGCCCGTAAATGTAAACAAGAAGCGTGTGCGATATCATTAATAATGCATAGTTATACGTAACCATAACAATAGTTAAAAATTACCTACACGGCGGTGGAAGTGACAATTACAATTTGAATCACCGCGACATGTAAATTTGTAGCACATCAGAGATCAGCGTTGAAATAGTCAATCGGCGTTAGTAAGCAGCGGCTAAATTGTACAAGTGAAATTAATAGGTATGCCATATATAACAGGCAACGTTTAATTTTCACATTAATTAAAAACCAACGGACAATATTTTTTTTTTTCCATAATTACACTGAAAAACAGGCAATTGTTTGATTTTCAAATGAATTTAACACCGACCGACAAAAAATTTGATTTCTTTCAATTTTTTTTTCTGAATTTCACTCAAAACCAAGGCAATTGTTTGATTTTTTTTTCTCTTAATTTCACTCAAAATCAAGGCAATTGTTTGATTTTCACATGAATTTAACACCGACCGACAAAAAGTTTGATTTCTTTCAATATTTTTTTTTTCTGAATTTCACTCAAAAACAAGGCAATTGTTTGTTTTTTTTTTCTCTTAATTTCACTCAAAAACAAGGAAATTGTTTGATGTTCACATGAATTTAACACCGACCGACAAAAAGTTTGATTTCTTTCATTTTGATTTTTTTTGCTAAATTTCACTCAAAAACAAGGCAATTGTTTGATTTTTTTTTTCTCTTAATTTCACTCAAAAACAAGGCAATTGTTTGATTTTCACATGAATTTAACACCGACCGACAAAAAGTTTGATTTCTTTCAATATTTTTTTTTTCTGAATTTCATTCAAAAACAAGGCAATTGTTTGATTTTTTTTTCTCTTAATTTCACTCAATAACAAGGCAATTGTTTGATTTTCACATGAATTTAACACCGACCGACAAAAAGTTTGATTTCTTTCAATTTTTTTTTTTTCTAAATTTCACTCAATAACCAGGCAATTGTTTGATTTTTATTTTTCTCTTAATTTCACTCAAAAACAAGGCAATTGTTTGATTTTCACATGAATTTAACACCGACCGACAAAAAGTTTGATTTCTTTCAATATTTTTTTTTTCTGAATTTCACTCAAAAACAAGGCAATTGTTTGTTTTTTTTTTTTCTCTTAATTTCACTCAAAAACAAGGAAATTGTTTGATTTTCACATGAATTTAAAACCGACCGACAAAAAGTTTGATTTCTTTAAATTTTTTTTTTCTGAATTTCACTCAAAAACAAGGCAATTGTTTGATTTTTTTTTCTCTTAATTTCACTCAAAAACAGGGCAATTGTTTGATTTTCACATGAATTTAACACCGACCGACAAAAAGTTTGATTTCTTTAATTTTTTTTTCTGAATTTCACTCAATAACCAGGCAATTGTTTGATTTTTTTTTTCTCTTAATTTCACTTAAAAACAAGGCAATTGTTAGATTTTCACATGAATTTAACACCGACCGACAAAAAGTTTGATTTCTTTCAATTTTTTTTTTCTGAATTTCACTCAAAAACAAGGCAATTAAGGATATTGGCTATAGTCTAAATTATAACAAGTTGGCAATGATCACTAACCCTCTCAGGCAATTATTTATATTCAGCTCCGTTGACATTTCAGGTTTGGATACATACTGGATGTATGATGCTGCCGCTCAAAAGCTGTTATGTTTGCCCGCCCGCCGCTGATTGCTTTCGTCTATTTTAACATGGTAAGTGTCAAAAGCAAATTTATATATAGTATAATATATTCATAGTCTTCTTTGGCCAAACAAAAATCCATTTACCAGTGGAACAATCGATTTTATTTTTTCCATAATAGAAATAGGGGACCACCGTGTCTGTCTGTCTGTCTGACCTTTGAAGGGCAGCCATGTTTGGAACTGTAATGTGTAGCCGAAGTGAAATTTTCACAAAAGTCTCACCAAGTGTCTGAAACGAAAATTAGCGATAAATTACCTACGTTAATAGATTGCTAATACATTTTCAAACGCAGATTGGTGGGTTGCTGAACCCTTCAAAAACTGACTGTTTGTCAACACTGTTACCAAGTTAATTAACATTAACTAGCTAATAAATTGCCACATGTCCATGTGATATTATTAATCAAATTCATATTATTGAGAACAACTAATTATTAAGTTATGTATAAGTGTTACATAATATTTTGATATATGACTGTGTGTGTGTGTTTAATCTGTAAACTCCATAGAAATGGTAAACATTCTACATTTACATAATATTAACTTTTTCATAAATTACACTGCCATCAGGGTGGAACTAAATAAACAGTTACAATTTTGTAAATTGCATAAGGATCGCATTGAAATATTTGATTGTTGAAAGGCTATTTGTTTTTCAATAATTATAATATGCACTGATCAATACACTATACAATAATATATAACTTGATCCATCCTCCGCTCTTGTATTTATTCGCTTACAAATTATTTATTATAACCATCATCTCGATATTCAAAACGTTCGAAACGTAGCTCGTCGTGTGTGGCCCGTAAATGTAAACAAGAAGCGTGTGCGATATCATTAATAATGCATAGTTATACGTTACCATAACAATAGTTAAAAATTACCTACACGGCGGTGGAAGTGACAATTACAATTTGAATCACCGCGACATGTAAATTTGTAGCACATCAGAGATCAGCGTTGAAATAGTCAATCGGCGTTAGTAAGCAGCGGCTAAATTGTACAAGTGAAATTAATAGGTATGCCATATATAACAGGCAACGTTTAATTTTCACATTAATTAAAAACCAACGGACAATATTTTTTTTTTTCCATAATTACACTGAAAAACAGGCAATTGTTTGATTTTCAAATGAATTTAACACCGACCGACAAAAAATTTGATTTCTTTCAATTTTTTTTTCTGAATTTCACTCAAAACCAAGGCAATTGTTTGATTTTTTTTTCTCTTAATTTCACTCAAAATCAAGGCAATTGTTTGATTTTCACATGAATTTAACACCGACCGACAAAAAGTTTGATTTCTTTCAATATTTTTTTTTTCTGAATTTCACTCAAAAACAAGGCAATTGTTTGTTTTTTTTTTCTCTTAATTTCACTCAAAATCAAGGAAATTGTTTGATGTTCACATGAATTTAACACCGACCGACAAAAAGTTTGATTTCTTTCAATTTTTTTTTTTCTAAATTTCACTCAAAAACAAGGCAATTGTTTGATTTTTTTTTTCTCTTAATTTCACTCAAAAACAAGGCAATTGTTTGATTTTCACATGAATTTAACACCGACCGACAAAAAGTTTGATTTCTTTCAATATTTTTTTTTTCTGAATTTCATTCAAAAACAAGGCAATTGTTTGATTTTTTTTTCTCTTAATTTCACTCAATAACAAGGCAATTGTTTGATTTTCACATGAATTTAACACCGACCGACAAAAAGTTTGATTTCTTTCAATTTTTTTTTTTTCTAAATTTCACTCAATAACCAGGCAATTGTTTGATTTTTATTTTTCTCTTAATTTCACTCAAAAACAAGGCAATTGTTTGATTTTCACATGAATTTAACACCGACCGACAAAAAGTTTGATTTCTTTCAATATTTTTTTTTTCTGAATTTCACTCAAAAACAAGGCAATTGTTTGTTTTTTTTTTTTCTCTTAATTTCACTCAAAAACAAGGAAATTGTTTGATTTTCACATGAATTTAAAACCGACCGACAAAAAGTTTGATTTCTTTAAATTTTTTTTTTCTGAATTTCACTCAAAAACAAGGCAATTGTTTGTTTTTTTTTTCTCTTAATTTCACTCAAAAACAGGGCAATTGTTTGATTTTCACATGAATTTAACACCGACCGACAAAAAGTTTGATTTCTTTAATTTTTTTTTCTGAATTTCACTCAATAACCAGGCAATTGTTTGATTTATTTTTTCTCTTAATTTCACTTAAAAACAAGGCAATTGTTAGATTTTCACATGAATTTAACACCGACCGACAAAAAGTTTGATTTCTTTCAATTTTTTTTTTCTGAATTTCACTCAAAAACATGGCAATTAAGGATATTGGCTATAGTCTAAATTATAACAAGTTGGCAATGATCACTAACCCTCTCAGGCAATTATTTATATTCAGCTCCGTTGACATTTCAGGTTTGGATACATACTGGATGTATGATGCTGCCGCTCAAAAGCTGTTATGTTTGCCCGCCCGCCGCTGATTGCTTTCGTCTATTTTAACATGGTAAGTGTCAAAAGCAAATTTATATATAGTATAATATATTCATAGTCTTCTTTGGCCAAACAAAAATCCATTTACCAGTGGAACAATCGATTTTATTTTTTCCATAATAGAAATAGGGGACCACCGTGTCTGTCTGTCTGTCTGACCTTTGAAGGGCAGCCATGTTTGGAACTGTAATGTGTAGCCGAAGTGAAATTTTCACAAAAGTCTCACCAAGTGTCTGAAACGAAAATTAGCGATAAATTACCTACGTTAATAGATTGCTAATACATTTTCAAACGCAGATTGGTGGGTTGCTGAACCCTTCAAAAACTGACTGTTTGTCAACACTGTTACCAAGTTAATTAACATTAACTAGCTAATAAATTGCCACATGTCCATGTGATATTATTAATCAAATTCATATTATTGAGAACAACTAATTATTAAGTTATGTATAAGTGTTACATAATATTTTGATATATGACTGTGTGTGTGTGTTTAATCTGTAAACTCCATAGAAATGGTAAACATTCTACATTTACATAATATTAACTTTTTCATAAATTACACTGCCATCAGGGTGGAACTAAATTAACAGTTACAATTTTGTAAATTGCATAAGGATCGCATTGAAATATTTGATTGTTGAAAGGCCATTTGTTTTTCAATAATTATAATATGCACTGATCAATACACTATACAATAATATATAACTTGATCCATCCTCCGCTCTTGTATTTATTCGCTTACAAATTATTTATTATAACCGTCATCTCGATATTCGAAACGTTCGAAACGTAGCTCGTCGTGTGTGGCCCGTAAATGTAAACAAGAAACGTGTGCGATATCATTATTAATGCATAGTTATACGTAACCATAACAATAGTTAAAAATTACCTACACGGCGGTGGAAGTGACAATTACAATTTGAATCACCGCGACATGTAAATTTGTAGCACATCAGAGATCAGCGTTGAAATGGTC
Organism: Plagodis dolabraria; assembly: GCA_963854805.1. Classification (NCBI taxonomy): domain Eukaryota; kingdom Metazoa; phylum Arthropoda; class Insecta; order Lepidoptera; family Geometridae; genus Plagodis; species Plagodis dolabraria. The sequence goes on from OY978441.1 coordinate 14,204,726, forward strand.
AATCGGCGTTAGTAAGCAGCGGCTAAATTGTACAAGTGAAATTAATAGGTATGCCATATATAACAGGCAACTGTTTAATTTTCACATTAATTAAAAACCGACGAAAAATATTTTTTTTTTCCATAATTACACTGAAAAACAGGCAATTGTTTGATTTTCACATGAATTTAACACCGACCGACGAAAAATTTGATTTCTTTCAATTTTTTTTTCTGAATTTCACTCAAAAACAAGGCAATTGTTTGATTTTTTTTTCTCTTAATTTCACTCAAAAACCAGGCAATTGTTTGATTTTCACATGAATTTAAGAGCGACCGACAAAAAGTTTGATTTCTTTCATTTTTTTTTTCTAAATTTCACTCAATAACCAGGTAATTGTTTGATTTTTTTTTCTCTCTTAATTTCACTCAAAAACAAGGCAATTGTTTTTTTTTTTTTTTCTCTTAATTTCACTCAAAAACAAGGCAATTGTTTGATTTTCACATGAATTTAACACCGACCGACAAAAAGTTTGATTTTTATATTTTTTTTCTTTCTGAATTTCACTCAAAGAAGAATCTTCGTGAAGTGCACCGGCCGGCCGCCGGACGCTATATTATACGAAACGCATACGCGCTCGCGCGCGTCCGGCCCGACGCAAGGCGTTGTCGTTATCTCTGCCCTGCCTTAGTGCGGACAGGGGTGCGGCGCACCTGTCGTCGCAGCCGTGCTGTCTCGGACTGTGTGCGTATCTGTCTGCGATGATTCAGTTTCGGGCATTCGCAGGACCCGTCTTGAAACACGGACCAAGGAGTCTAGCATGTGTGCGAGTCATTGAGATTCTATAAACTGAAAGGCGCAACGAAAGTGAAGGCGGTCGCTTGTCGACCGCTCAGGGAGGATGGCGCGCGGATCTCGGTCCGCCGCTCGCACTCCCGAGGCGTCTCGTTTCCAATTCGAGAATGTAGGTGCGCTCTGAGCACAGATGCTGGGACCCGAAAGATGGTGAACTATGCCTGGTCAGGTCGAAGTCAGGGGAAACCCTGATGGAGGACCGTAGCGATTCTGACGTGCAAATCGATCGTCGGAACTGGGTATAGGGGCGAAAGACTAATCGAACCATCTAGTAGCTGGTTCCGTCCGAAGTTTCCCTCAGGATAGCTGGCGTCGACTCGAACAGTCTCATCCGGTAAAGCGAATGATTAGAGGCATTGGGGCCGATACGACCTCAACCTATTCTCAAACTTTAAATGGGTGGGAACTCTGGCTTACTCGAACGATGAAGCCGGAGATCTGATGACGGTGCCAAGTGGGCCAATTTTGGTAAGCAGAACTGGCGCTGTGGGATGAACCAAACGTAGTGTTAAGGCGCCTAAAAAACGCTCATGGGACACCATGAAAGGCGTTGGTCGCTCATGACAGCAGGACGGTGGCCATGGAAGTCGGAATCCGCTAAGGAGTGTGCAACGACTCACCTGCCGAAGCAACCAGCCCTGAAAATGGATGGCGCTGAAGCGTTTTGCCTATACACTACCGTTACCGGCATGTGCGATTATTTTTTTAAATTTATCATTAAGCCGTAACGAGTAGGACGTGCGCGGCGGCGTGCGCAGAAGGGTCTGGGCGTGAGCCCGCCTGGAGCCACCGTCGGTGCAGATCTTGGTGGTAGTAGCAAATACTCCAGCGAGGCCCTGGAGGACTGACGTGGAGAAGGGTTTCGCGTGAACAGTAGTTGCTCGCGAGTCCGTCGATCCTAAGCTCAAGGAGAGATCTTATGTCGATGTGTTGTGTTTTTGTATATTTATATATATGATAAATAACAACCTTTGAGCGAAAGGGAATCCGGTTCCTATTCCGGAACCCGGCAGCGGAACCGTTTCAATAATCGTTCCCTAGTTTTTTAAGCTAGTGTTCGACGGGGTAACCCAAATTGGCCTGAAGACGCCGCCGAGAGGTCCGGGAAGAGTTTTCTTTTCTGCCTGAGCGTTCGAGTTCCATGGAATCCTATAGAAGGGAGATATGGTTCGGAACGCGAAGAGCACCGCATTTGCGGCGGTGTCCGGATACTCTCTGCGGACTTTGAAAATTCAGGTGAGGGATGTACGTGGAGATGTCGCGCCGGTTCGTACCCATATCCGCAGCAGGTCTCCAAGGTGAAGAGCCTCTAGTCGATAGAATAATGTAGGTAAGGGAAGTCGGCAAATTGGATCCGTAACTTCGGAATAAGGATTGGCTCTGAGGACCGGGGCGTGTCGGGTTCGGAAGGGAAGCGGATGCGGCCGGTGCCGGGCCTGGTCGATGCTCTCGCAAGGGGGCGGAAACTGGACCCGCGCTCCGGCCTTCCGCGGATCTTCCTAGCCGTAAGGCCGTGTCGGTTGCGTTTCGGCGTGATCGATGCGGTTCTGTACGACCGTCGTTCAACGGTCAGCTCAGAACTGGCACGGACAAGGGGAATCCGACTGTTCAGGATTCAAATCTTCGCTCCACCCGTTCGATAACATTATAGTGTTCATAGATTTAAATTTACATGTCTACTTTCCTACCTTCAATTTTTTTGTGCTTCCTTGCTAACTGTTGAATGGAGATTACACGTATCAGTCGAATTAAACCAAATTTTATTTAAAAAGTTACCTAGCCCCCTACATGGTCCTAAATCTACGCCGGATTGGATTACCAGCTCATAAATTGATTGAGGAAGAAGATTGCATACATTATTGAAGCCGTGGAGTGCAAATAAATGCAACGGGGATTGCACGCCATTTGAGAGTGGTCGAGAGTTCAAGTCTACGTGTGTGAAGTGAAAAAAAAAGCCTTTGTGAAGTGAACCGTGAGACTTTAATTTTGAACCCAACACTCTAATCAGGTATTTTAGGTATAATTCGACGTATTATAAGGTTAGTAAAGAATGTTAAATAGAATTATTTACTTACTAACATAAGTGATAGGTACCGTTCAATTTTCGACATATTGCTTGATGTTAGATAAATTCAGGTTTATGTACCTAGGTACTTAATTAGTTAAATATTACGAGTACGCTTGTTCATTGGACAAAATTATTTAACTAACATTAAATTCAACCAATTTATCATTAGTTTTTCAACAGTTTTGCAAGTTTAATTGTCAAATGTAGGTGAGTACGTACCTATTCATGTAATGTAAGTAATCATGTTCTGTCTTAGAAGTAAATTAGTGTAAGTTTGTTGCTAATCGACGTGTAAAACCACTGTAAAACCATAGTTTATCATGTTTCATTGTTATCAAATCTCATTGTTTTCATGTTAATCAGCATTTCTCATTTAGGTAAATACATTTAATTGTTACTAAATCATCGTGTTCTCGTGGTCAGGTATTTGATGTTAAATTCATTTCATCATATTAGGTGTTTCTATGTACTTTTTGTGTCATAATCCTAAGTACATGAGTAAACAAAGACTACCTGTATCAATTCCAGGTCAACCGTGCCCGTCTCCCAGAATGACCGAGGAAAAGGATCTAATCAAAAAACGCGGCAGTATCAAAGGTCGTCTTACTGCATTTGCGAGTCATTTAAAATCCATCAATATAGCGAAAATGACTACTTCGGACGCCAGGGAGTTACAATTGCGTATCGGTAAGATCGAAGCTTTATATGACTTATACGATGAGGTACAGTTAAAAATAGAGTGTAGTTCTGAAAACATGGAACTTCAAGCTGACGAGAGAACTGATTTCGAATCGCAATACTATATGTTATGCGCTCATGCTCAGGAAATTTTAGAAAACTACCAAAAAGAGCATGATAAGAGTGACAAGGCATCAGTTACGTCGAATTCTCGCACTAATCACAAACTCGTTAAGTTGCCTACTATCCAGTTGCCGAAGTTCGGTGGCTCATACGAACGTTGGTTAGAGTTTCACGACACCTTTTCCAGTTTAATTCACCTCAACGATGATATCGATGAAATAAATAAATTTCACTACTTAAGGTCGTCGTTAGAAGGTTCGGCTGCTGTGGTAATTCAATCCGTTGAGTTTTCTGCGACTAATTATTCCGTAGCATGGAAGCTCTTATGTGAACGATTTGATAATAAACGTTTATTGATACAAAATCACGTCTCAGCCTTATTCAATATCGAATCGGTCACAAAAGAGTCTTCCGTCACATTAAAACGAGTGATAGATCAAATAAATAAGAATTTACGTGCACTTGAATCACTGGGAGAACCCGTGAAGAAATGGGACACTCTTTTGATTTATATTTTTACGCACAAGTTAGACTCAAAAACATACCGCGAGTGGGAAAAGCGCAAAGGCGATTTATGTAGGGACAAGGATCAATCGATAAAACTTGATTCATTTTTAGGTTTTTTACGTAATCAAGCTGATTTAATTGAGACGATTGAAATGTCACAAAACAATGTGTCACCTGGTGGTAAGCATGCGACAAAAATTAAGGCTATGGTTTCTGTACAAGGTAGTTCTAATAGCAATCAAAATAAAAATAATTCCAACGCGCCGTCAATGAAACCGTGTCCGAACTGTAATGAAGAACATTATTTAAATAATTGTTCGAAGTTTCTCGCATTAAGTAGTGAAGCGCGATACAAGTTATTGCCTAATTATAAGATATGTTTCAACTGTTTTCGGACTGGACATTATGCTAACACGTGTAAGAAACCGGGATGCAAAGTTTGCAAACGTAAACATCACACACTTATACACGTAAACGATTTCGGTACGAAACCGTCACCTGCATCGATGCCAGCTGATTGCGATAACGGTAATTTCAGTGGCTCGACTCAGTCAATGCAGTTGCAGCCTTCTGTTGTTACGAGCAGTTCTCAGAATCCGAGCCTCGCACTCACGGGGAACGTTACTACTACATGCGAGTATACAGGTCAAGGTCAGTGTGATGTTTTATTATCTACTGCATTAGTGCAATTATACGACAACGATAATCGTAAGGTCATCGCCCGTGCGATTCTCGACAGCGGTAGCACTTCGTGCCTAATGACCGAAAGATTGCATAAACAATTGAACTTAACAGCTGATCGCACAGATAAGTCTGTCATAGGCATAAATAATATAACAACACACATTAGTCAGATGTGCCGCGTGCAAATCAAATCGTTGAATGAAAACTTTTCAACTCATTTGAGTTGTTTTATTTTGCCATCTATAACTGATAACGTGCCCGGGTGTCAGATAGATGTAAGGAATTTAAATATTCCATCAGATATTTGCTTAGCAGACCCTCATTATCATTCGCCCGCCGCCGTTGATTTAATCATCGGCGCTGATGTTTTTTGGGATATTTTGGGTTCGCGTAGTATTAAACTGGGAGATGGAAAGCCGATACTTTATGATACTAGATTCGGTTGGATAGTTTCTGGTCCGGTAAACAGCGGCCGCGTATCGACTTTGCCACATAAAATTAAATGTAATTTTACTCAAGTTGATTCGATGACTTCTCATAATTTTAACGATGACATTCAAAACCAATTAATGCGTTTTTGGCAGCTTGAAGAAGTAAGCCCTCAGTCAAATCAGTATTATCCTGAAGAGAAGTTATGCGAAGCACACTTTGTTGAAAATACAACTCGCCTCGCAGACGGACGGTTTTGCGTAAGAATTCCGTTAAAATAAACACCAGACGTGTTGGGAAGCTCTTATCAGCGAGCTAAGCATTGTTTGTTATCATTGGAGCGCAGACTTAAAGGTAATGATTCATTTAGTAAAATGTACAAAGACTTTATGCGTGAATATGATATTCTTGGTCACATGTCAGAGTGCAACCCAATTACTGAAATGCCTCATTATTTTATTCCACATCACGGCGTCCTTCGTGAAAGCAGTACGACGACTAAACTCAGAGTCGTATTTAATGCAAGCTGCCCTACTTCTTCGGGAGTGTCGTCTAATAATATTCAAATGATAGGGCCCACGGTGCAGGATGACCTTTTGTCTATTCTATTACGTTTCCGGCAGCACAAATACGTTCTTGTAGCCGACATCGAGAAGATGTATAGACAGATCGTGGTGCATGAAGCAGACAGACCGCTACAGCAAATAATTTGGCGCGAAAACGAATGTGATCCTATCAAGTCATATACATTAAACCGAGTCAGTTACGGGACAGCTAGTGCACCTTATCTTTCGTGTAGGTGTTTAAAACAAGTAGGTCTAGAATGTAAAGACCCTACAATAGCAGAAATCATCATTCACGACTTTTATGTCGATGATTTGTTGACCGGAAGTGACGTCATTAGCGAAGCTTTGCGTATCCGTGAGCAGGTTACTGTCGAGCTCGCATCAGCTTGCATGCCCTTGAGGAAATGGAAGTCCAATGAGCCTCAATTAGTGTCAGAACCCGGACAGTCCACTACTGAATTGAACCTCGGAGACACTGAACCCAATAAGACGCTAGGCCTCGGCTGGCACTCAATGACAGACCAATTTTATTTCCCTGTCAGTCCCGCCGTTATGAAAGGGAACACAAAGCGTGATATTCTCTCTGTCATCGCTCAAATTTTTGACCCTTTAGGACTCTTGTCTCCTTGCGTCATCTCGATGAAAATTATTTTACAGAAGTTATGGCTTCAACGGCTAGCGTGGGATGAGGAATTGCCTCCTGAGATAAGTCGGATGTGGATAGAAACAGTTAAAGACCTGCCGAGTCTGAGCAGCTTGCGTATCCCGCGACGCGTCATCTGTGACTCATATGCCCAGCTGGATTTCCATATATACACGGATGCGTCCGAGCTCGCGTATGGTGCTTGTATTTATGTTCGTAGTATTGACTACAACAATGAGGTTTCAGTTCACCTGCTTCTCGCTAAGAGCCGAGTCGCTCCCATAAAGCCCACGACTATCCCCAGACTCGAGCTCTGTGGTGCGTTGATTGGCGCTCGTATTTATGAAAAATGCATTAATGCTTTGCGAGCACAAATCAATCGCGTTATTTTTTGGACAGACTCCATGATAGTGTTAGGTTGGCTTAAAATGCTACCGTCAAAGTTACAACCATTCGTACGCAATCGTATTGCTGAAATTTTAGAAAAAACTGACAGCTGTACTTGGAGACATGTTCCTACTGATGAGAACCCCGCCGATCTGATATCCCGCGGTGTGAGTGTTGCGTCTCTTCAGTCTCACAAGTTATGGTGGCATGGTCCAGATTATTTAAAGCGGCATGAGTCGCACTGGCCCACCACTCCAAGTACTGTCAAAACTTTACCTGAAACTCGAAATGAAGTTTCATTACACACGTCATCTAACAACCCTCGCGAACTTATCGATTTCAGTCGCTTCTCAAATTTTCTAAGGCTTAAGCGCACCGTTGCCTACGTGTTGCGTTTTGTAGATATTTAAAAAAAACGGACTGAGCGTAATAGGACGTATTTAAGTACTGACGAATTACAAAATGCTACTATTTTAATTATGAGACATTCGCAAAAACAATCATTTCCTGAATATGAATTATTATTTAAAAAACACGACCTGCCTAATAAAAGCCCACTAACTAAACTCAGCGTTTACTTAGACCACGATATGTTAATTCGCGTTGGAGGTCGATTAGATAATTCGAATTTTTCGTTTGAGAAAAAACACCCTATAGTTATACAGTCCACACATCATGTTACAAAGTTATTGTTTGAATTTGAACACAAAAGGTTGTTGCATGCTGGCCCTCAGCTTTTATTAGCCACAATCAGAGAAACTTACTGGCCTATAGGCGGTCGTAATTTAGCTAAGAAATGCTATCGTCATTGTGTGCGTTGTAACCGCATGAAAGGTAGGGTATTTGCTCCATTAATGGGTAATTTACCACAGCATCGCCTGAAACCTGGAGGCTATGCGTTTGAAAGTGCTGCAGGCGTGGATTATGCAGGCCCCATCTCCTGTGCAAGTCGCTCTGGTCGAGGTTGTAAGCTTATTAAGTCGTATATTGCCATTTTTGTATGTTTCTGCACTAAGGCAATCCATCTAGAACTTGTGGGCAACTTATCGAGTAATAACTACCTATTAGCACTACGTAGATTTATATCGCGGAGGGGGAAGCCCTTAAATATTTTTTCAGACAATGGTACCTCATTTGTTGGAGCATATAATGAACTATCGAAGTTTCTCAAAACCAATTGTGACTCTTTGGCTGCTGATTCAGCCCAAGATAATATAAATTTCCATTTTATTCCGGCGTATAGCCCTAATTTCGGAGGTCTCTAGGAGGCTGGTGTCAAATCGACTAAATATCATTTAAATAGAGTGCTGGGCAATTGTAATTTAACGTTTGAGGAGCTTACTACTGCGTTGGTCCAGATCGAGGCAATCCTTAACTCTCGGCCACTTACTCCCCTCTCTACGGACCCAGAAGACTTGACACCTCTAACGCCCGGCCACTTCCTCATCGGACGGCCACTCACTTCCCTACCCGAGAAAGACTACCAGGACTATCCTGTCACCAGACTTACCCGATACCAGCGTGTCGAACAGATCCGCCAGCATTTTTGGACTCGATGGAGTAAAGAGTACGTAGCTGAACTCCAGCAGCGTGTAAAATGGCGATCCTGCAAGCACTCCCTAAAGATTGACACTCTTGTTCTATTAAAGGAAGATAACCTTCCACCCTTGAAGTGGAAATTGGGACGTATCGTCGCTGTGTACCCTGGTGTTGATAAAATAAACAGAGTCGCTGACATCAGAACGACTAACGGCGTTGTTCGAAGATCTTTCAGCAAGGTTGTTTCATTGCTGCCCGAAGATGACGTCTACAGTTGAAAGACGAGCTTTCAACGCGTGGGGGCATGTTCAGGATTCAAATCTTCGCGCCACCCGTTCGATAACATTATAGTGTTCATAGATTTAAATTTACATGTCTACTTTCCTACCTTCAATTTTTTTGTGCTTCCTTGCTAACTGTTGAATGGAGATTACACGTATCAGTCGAATTAAACCAAATTTTATTTAAAAAGTTACCTAGCCCCCTACACCGACTGTCTAATTAAAACAAAGCATTGCGATGGCCCTCGCGGGTGTTGACGCAATGTGATTTCTGCCCAGTGCTCTGAATGTCAACGTGAAGAAATTCAAGCAAGCGCGGGTAAACGGCGGGAGTAACTATGACTCTCTTAACTAAAAAGGTAATCAAAACGAACAACATACGGCTGCAAATGAAATTTCACCAACTAACGCAGCAGCAGCATGCACGGAGGAGGCCGAACCCGATGTTGACTGTGCGCAGCCTATAGACGCATCTGTCGGAATCGATTCCGGGGCTAGAGTAGCCTGGGAAGGTCCGTCTATGGTGGAGCAAAGAGAACTCGATGAAGTTGTTGAACGGCTGTTACAGGTCGCTCAAGAGCGTAAGTCGAGAACTCGCAACTTCGCTAAGACTAATAAAAACAGAGATACCACGAAAGCAAATAACATCACAAAATTGTATCCTGGCCAAGGTCAAGAACGTGAACTCACTTCTAGACAAAAGAAGAAACGGGAGTACGCTAGGGTGCAGGAACTTTATAAGAAGTGCCGTGGCCGCGTAGCTCGTGAGATAATAGATGGTCAGTGCAGGCGAGTTAGACATGAGTAACAGGTCTTGGAAACCTTCTGGTGCCAAGTACTGGGAGCCGTGTCTACAGCGCCTGGGCCCTCCGAACTCAAGACGAGGAAGACGTTGGGGGTTTTGAGGGAGGAGGGAAACACTGATTACGACTTCTCGCGGCTGTGGTTGCCAGTAACAGTTGGGGAAGTGAAAACAACCAACGTAGACCCGCACAGCGCTCCCGGTCCGGAGGGAATTCGGGCCGCGGAATGGAATAAAGTTTCTGATGAGACCCGGGCGGCTCTCTTCACTTACTGGTTGTACCGAGGTGAGATCCCCGAAAGACTGCGGCAATGCCGAACGATCTTTTGGGCGAAAGAAGGATGTCCCTGTGGATCCGAGTGACTATCGGCCGATCACGATCGCGTCGGTACCGCTTCGGCATTTGCACACGATCCTGGCACGAAGATTTTTGGCTTGCTGTCCACCTGATATGAGAGAACGCGGATTTATCTGCGCCGATG